>CATIWF010149192.1:0-22115 GCA_949630135.1 Balakata baccata | reverse complement strand
GAAGGATTTGTGCCATAAAATGATGAAAATGGAGTGTTTGGAAATGAAAGATAATTTTTGGAATCAAAGAAATATTTAATAGAATTTTTGGTGAATTTTTGGATTTTTGGCCTAATTATTGAAAAATTTATTGGAAATTATTGAATATTATTTTGGTGAAATTGGTGATGGAAAATACAAGAAAAGGAGTTAAAGAGATCATAGGAATTTATTTGAAATTTTTAAAGCATTTATTGAATTAATATGAATTTTTGAGTTGAAAATAGATTTTTGGAGAAAAAGGAAAAATGAAAGTAAAAGGAGAAAAATAGTTTGGAAGACGAAAAAATAAGGAAAATGAAATGTTTACAAAGATTTAAAAAAAATATTGGAAAAATTTTGGTCGCGTTGGAAAGCGTATTGGGTGACCGAAGTTTCAAATTATGTGTCAAATGCGTGTAACGAGAAAAAAATAATATTGATATGAGATTTTGATATATGAGAGAGTATGAAGTATTGAGAAGTTTTATTTTCAACAAAATATATGTTAAAGATGACTTTGTAGTTAATCGAAAATTATTGTTGCTTAGGCGTATTTACAAAACCAGTGCCAAAGGCAGATCGGAAAAAAGAGCCGGCAGATATCGGCACGTGAAAGTTGAAGTTTGTATAATAATTTGTAATTTTAGCCATTAAATGTTTAAAATATGATTTTAATGAATTTTTGATTTAAATAAGTTTGTATAATGAATATGAAATTGGAAAATAATTATTTATGACAAATATTAACACAAAAAAATATATTTTTGTGTCTTGTTTACTTGAATAATAAAATATTTTGAAATATTATGGAAATTTATATTTGACAAAAATTTGATATTTTAGCCCATATATTAGCATTAACAACAATTTAGGGAGTTATTAACATGTCAATAGGGTTATTGGCCCGGTGGATTTTCTATGGCCATATATTATACTTTACGGTCCGGTGAGTTTCCTGTGGTTGTATGATACATATATTCAGTCCGATAGATTTTCTGAGACCGTGTGATATATTTTATTCACATTATTTTTTCTAATCCGGTGAGTTTTCTAGGATTATGAAATGATATGTGCCTCTCATTTTCCTATGATTAGTCTATGATGATTTAATATATAGGCAATGACAAGAGATTTTTATAAGTTTATGATATTGATGAAAGATTTTATATTTGTTATTTTTTTTATAAATGATTGCTATTATAAATTATTGTATCATTGAGTTGTATAATTCAGCACGATAGTTTGTTTTTCTCTCGCACATGTTTAAGGTGAAAATAAAGCGATAAGCATTGTAAATATAAAGTCACTGATAATGGACCCTACAATATGGAGCCAAGTAGTAGTGATAGCCATTTCGAGCAGATTAACATTTTCTTTTGTATTTTATTATTATGACATTAGTGTTGTAAATAAAAAAAATTTAAATACTCATATAAGGGGAATATAAGTAGAGAGTAAGTTTAGAATTATATTGCATATATTTTGGTTTTATATCTTCTTCTACTTAAAAGAAAAAAATGTTATAGTATTTTATGTAATTGATTAAATGTTTTGGTATTTGGTTTTGTAAACCATAACACTACTTATCAGTCTGGCATACAACGGTGTATACGAAAAGATAAGAGGTGTAACAGAATTATTAGCATATATAATATATTATGTTTACAATCAATCTGTGATGCTATAAGAAATTGTTAAATGTTACACAGTAATAATGTTATATGATCCAAAAAAAATTATTTCTTATATTAAACAGGATTCTGTCTTATTCTCATGTTATACACGATAATATAATGCAAATGTAAGGAATATCCATATATATAAGATGTTACAATTAGTCATCAAAGTATTATAAGTACCAGCAACAAAGAAAGATCCAGATCTTTCCAATCTCCATTTGATGGTGTCATCACATGTCCCAAAAGAAGGAAGATGAAAATGAACATAATTCCAAATATTAGAAGTGTACATATCCAAAGGAGAAGGAAATCTCCAATTACCATCTCTATAAACCTCACTTACCTTAGTATTGCTATCAACACCACCATCCTTGAAGTTGACGTTAGGAAAACAATCAAGAAGAGATTTGCCGTGTGCCCAAGGGTCAGACCGGAAATCAAAATTTTTACCATTACCCAAAGTAAATCAAAGAAACATTTTACTAATGGTTGAAGCTTTAACAAGCATATCCAGCTCCAGCTTGAGTCATAAGGTTTTAGGATGCCCCAAAAACTCAGTCTTTTGAGTTTATTAGTAGAAACCTAGGTTGCCCAAAGAGTATTTTTTCCATTCACCAACTCCCCAAATATGCTTAGTAATAGCAGTTTGGTTCTAGCAATATAAGTTTTTTTACATTGAGACCTCTTGCCTTTTTTTGCGGAGCAAATAGTGTTCCAAGTAGTAAGACCAACTTTCCTCCTACCACATGTGCCTCTCCAAAGGAAATCCTTGCAAATGGCTTTGACACCTTGAATAACAACCTTAGGGAGGAGGAAAATGCAATATGTGATCATACTGAAGAGAACAACAGTAATCAACTGAAGTCTACCTATATAAGATAAACACCGATTGGACCAGGATTCCAATCTCAAGGTTATCCTCCTAATCAACACATCACAATCACCTTTTGAAAGCCTAATAGAGATAAAGGGAGGCTAAGGTATTTTACCGGAATTTGACCTTTTTGAAAATGCAAGATTTGCAAAATCTCATATCTAATACCGTGGTCCACCCCATCAAAGAAAATAGAGCTCTTGGCCGGATTAGGCTTAAGACTAGAAACCGGGGAGAGATGAGTGAGCCCATAATGAATAATTTGATTGAATGAATATCACCACGACAGAAAATACAAAGGTCATCTGCAAAGCAAAGACGAGTGAACTTCAAAGCCTTGCAGCCTTTAGCTTCTGCAAAGTTCTAGAGAAATACTCCATAGCTAGAACAAATAAGAGGTGAAATTGGGTCACCCTGTCTTAATCCTTTCCTTCCTGGAAAAGACCTTCAATACTATCATTAACAATAACAGAGAACATGTTAGATCTGATGCCAGCCATAATCCAAGTCATAAAATAAGAGGAAAATGAAAACCATATAAGATTTCCTCAATACAGTCTTAGTTCGGAGAATCATAGGCTTTTTGAAGATCAATCTTGAAGGCACAGTTATTTCCTCTTTGTCTGTGATAATTCCTAACTAGTTTATGAGTTAGAAGAATATTATCAGAGATTCTTTTCCCAGGAATGAAATCTGATTGGTTTAAATGCACTAACTTACGAATCACAAGTCTAAGCCCGTTAGTGAGAATCTTCGAAATACACTTATAGAGAACATTACAGCATGTAATCGGCCGAAAGTCACTGGGAGAGTTAGGGGTAACAGTTTTAGGCACAAAAGTAATAACATTAGAATTGGCTTGCTTAATCAATTTACCAAAAGCAAAGAACTCTTGAATAGCTTTACACATATTTGAGCCAACAATAGACCAACATTTTTTTTTTTATGAAAAATAGTTGTTGAAGCCATAAGGGACAAGAGCCTTGCCGGAGCCAATGCCGAACATAGCATGTTCAACCTTAGTATCACTAACTGGGGCACAAAGTAACTCTAAATCAATAGTAGAGAGACAATAGCCTTCTTGAAAAATATCAGGAGACATAGATTGGATTCTAGGAGTGGGGGTTCCTAAGGAGTTCTCATAGAAGTGAAGAATTTCCTACTTAATACCTACGAGATCAGTACACTCTTTCCCATTAGACAGCATAAGCTTATTAATTATATTTCTGGCTTTCCTTTGTTTTACCAAGTTGTGGAAATATCTTGTATTACTATAACCCAATTGGATCCACTGACATCGAGATTTTTGCTTAAAGAAGCTTTCTTCCCAAGCTAGAAGCTGCCTGAGATATTTCATACAGCCTCGTTCCTCATCTTGGAGAAGAGGATTGGTAGGATCTCGTTGAAGATTAGTTTGAAGAGTTTCAAGAAGATGCCTAGTAGTATTGACTTTCATAGAAATCTCATTAAAGTGATCTCTATTAAGTTGTCTAAGTTCTTTCATGAGGATCTTCAATTTCTAGTAGATAGAGAACATAATAGAGCCAGGAATTTTCTTACGCCAAACATTAGAGACAATCTCATAAAACTTTAGGTGCTCACACCAAAGGTTATAGAAGCGAAAAGAACTTTTAATAGGACCCATATTAACTTATAGCCTCACTAAGAGGGGAGAGTGATCTAAAATACTTGGAGGACGGACTAAACAAGTAGCTTCAAACCATTGAACATTCCACTCGCCGTTAGTAAAACACCAGTCTAACTTCCTAAAAATTCCGCTTGCACCTTCTTGGTTATTACTCCTTATGTACTTGATACCCGAACTACATAATTCAAAGTAGTAGGAACCAAAGAACCAATCCTGAAAATTAGAACAAGCAGAGAAATTTGGAGCATTTCCACCAATACGGTTTGAGTCTTGCATAACAACATTAAAGTCGCCTTGTATAAGCCAAGGGGCATGAGTAGAAGTATCAAGAATAGTGAGGGCAGCCCAAAGCTCTTGCCTTTCAGTAGCATTTTAAGAGCCATATAACACCTTCTCATATAATTAGGATTAACTCAATTATATAAGCAAGTGTTATAGACTTTCCGTTATTGAAAACTTATGAAAATTAAAACATTTTCTTTTCCTTGTATTATTATTTCCTAACATCCTTTCATACAAATATTTTCCATATTAACATATTAATCCATATCCTATATCATGCATAAAGCTATCATTTATTCAATAAAATAAATCCGGTTTGGGCTAAACTGATCTGGTGTTTACAGAACTGTATCATACATAAATACATATTCTTTAATCCAATAGACATGTACAAAACCAACTACCCAAATCCCATATAACATATAACAAAAACAAAAATGTCATGATATCACCGACCTCAAAGGTCTGCACTATAGTCTCTGATGAATTTTTTCTCTTTAGTCAACTTCTTTTATTTACTGGCTTTAAACCTGCATGCAGGAATACCCACACGCTAAGCAACCTAATACTTAGTGATACATATATGCATATAAATTCATGCAACAATGAGATGACATATCATATGTATACTTATACTTATGATAAAATAATGTTCAACATGTATAAAATATACATTTAAAATGATATATATATATATATATATATTCTCGAAAAAGTGATTCGATTGATGGGATTTGGTATGATACTTATGAGATCGATGAGATTGATATTCAAAAATTTCTTCTTAGAACATATTGATTTAACCTCATAAGCGGGACCACCACCCCATAGCATGTTACCGCCAGAAGCAGAACCCCGTATTTCTTCTAGAAAATCTCCTAATTGTTCCAGAGCAACTAGAAAGAGATTCTTTAACTAGAAAGAATTCAGTTCAGATGTAGGATACTAATCCAGAAGTTTTCGCAACTCAATCATGTATAATGGAATCATCAAAGATTTGATATATATATTGGACACAAATCATAATCGTATACATATACATAGACCATGCTTATCAACCAATATACTATATTTCCTTTTCATATATTTTTTTTTAATTTTGCCTAAAATCATGCAATCATTTAATAACATACATAGCATACTTATCTCATATCATCAAATTATGTTCATATATCCATGAAATAACAATCAAAGTGAACATGTTGATCATATTGATAATTAACCATAAATTATTTGTAATCAGTTGAACTTAGGGACATTATACATTCTTATGCCACATATCATAATACATTCAATAATTATACAACAAGTAGTCATTTCCATTTTATTCAGCTTATTTAATTAGCCAATAGCCCATTTACTAAAAAACCGGATTAACTAGATATTAGGTTGTGAATAGGAGTGCTCTTCGAGCTTAAGCCATCTTATTCACCTATCTGTGTATTCCTGTAATTATGCTCGTCATGAGCTTGAGTCAATGGCGTTCTCCGAGCTTAAGCCACATTGACTTGATAACATGATTAAGTTATTAGCATAATGGACAAGAACGCTCTCCGAACTTAAGCCACATTGCCCAATAATTAAGAATCATATAGAAGTTTCCTACAATAATGTAAAAGACCCTGAATGATATATCATCTATCCTAAGTCTCGTCCTTGTAAGAGAAATGAACAATTATATATATTCATAATTTCTTTTAATATGATAGACTATAATCTTATTTCATTCCATACTTGCATGTCATATGCCATGATTTACCTTATTAGGACTTGCAAAACTTATATAAAATACACAATTAAATGCAATGAAGGAAAATTCCAACAATTTAGCATATATATATATATATGTCACGCAATATTTAAGAGACCAAATTTCTAATATTTCTTTCCAGACAGATTTCTACCATGATATTGAAATGTATTTCTCACATATTTAGGAACTTAATTAAATCTCATGGTCTTTTAAGCTCAATATCTTAACTTTCCTATGCAATAAGAATCACATAAATCCTAATTTTATAGTATAAGTTATAGCTCAAAAAGCACAAATTGTTCACTGAAAATTTACCTAGGATATTATAGACAGTTCCATGTATGACTTTTGTAGTCTATTTTTGGCCTATTTACAGACAAAATTCAAATCCATGTTTTTCATGAAAGTTTTAGCCCCATGTTCATAGTTTCATGCAAATCCAAGTTCTATAACATGAGTTATATCTAAAGGAATTAAAGTTGTTCTATAGAATCAAAGCAGTATCACAAAATACAATACTTCACCAAAAATTATATTAAATTCATAGACATCTCTAATAGCCATAAATCATCATAGCTATCATTTCCAATATCAATTTCATGCCAATCATCATCTTAAGACATAACAACACCATCTCAAAAATGTAAATGACATGAGTTTAAGAATAAACATGCATATATTACTAACCTCAAATGGAGCCTTAAAAACCTGAAACCTTTAAGCTTGCTCTTCCCTTTGGAGGTTTCAACCACCCTCTTTATCACCTAACAAGATATCAACATGCATCTCTTAGGCCAAGAACAAACATATATAACATAACTCTACTTTTTAAACATAAATCTAACTTTAACTATCAAGATATCTCTTTTAACTCAAAAATCATATCAAGCTTTTTTTTTTAACTAATCTAGATGTCAAAAAGGAAGAGTCTTAACTCTTCAAAACCATAGCTTGACTCAAGAACTAACCCACATGAAATGGGTCTCCATCAAGCATGCAAATGGTGGAAAACAAGAGAAAAGAAGAAAAAAGTATGATTTTTAGCTTCACTTACTTCTTCCTTTGCCAAAGACAAGGTAGGTGTGGGTATTTAACTTCTTCCTTTCTTCATTCTCCAAGAAAATGACTTCTTTAACTCCTACAACTTCTTCTTTCTACTTTTCTAAAGGATTTTGGGCTATATAAGTGATTTTTTCTTTAGTTTTTGGTAGTTTTGGCTTCTTTTGAGTGAAAAAATGTGGAAAAATGGAAGAATAAAGAGAGAACATGAATTTTATGTGGAAAATTTAGGGTTTAGAGCTGATATTAATGAGAAAGAAGGAAAAAGAAAGATTTTTATATTTTGGTAAATATATCACTTTGGTCTTTCTTGTTTTTGTTAAATACTCACTCAAATTCTTAACTTTTACTTATTTCTTATAACTTTTCTCAACTTTATTTCTTTTAATTAAATCACTCGCAACATAATTAAGTACTTTAGAAGTTCTTAAATTCTGAATTTAGACTTCGATAATATTAATTGCGGTAATTAAATATATTTATTATCTGAACTTAAATTATGAGCATTACAAGCCATTTACGACAGTCAAATAGAAATCCAGGTTATGACAGCGTACCTAACAATGAATAGAGTTATGGTCACAACAGTAGAGTCAAACAGAATCCAAATTCTCCCCAAGTCATCTTGATCATTGTCGTGAATGAGAGACCAATTATTTAGATTCAGGGCCTTCCAAACCTTAGCAGTATTTGAACAACGAACTCTAGTTTCAAGAAAACCCATCAGAGATGCTTTATATTTCCGAATCAGAGCATGCAACTTTGATTTTTTAGTGGGTCATTGAGACCCTAATATTCCAACTAACAATCATTTTGTAGGGTCATAGGGCTTAGTGCGTTTTCTAACCCGCTTGCCCTCACCAATTACACCAACCCCAACTCTAGGAGCATGACCGGGAGCAATATCTCCACCAATATGCTTGGTGACAGCCTCAACAAAAGAATTAATCGGTTGATGGAGTGAACACTTACCACACCAAATTGCTTCCATCGGTTCATAGCAAAGGCAGTGAACTTTTCAATTCTTGGTTGAAGGCAGAAAACACAACCTACAGCAGCAAACTTCCATCTGTCCTCCTCTCGTTGAACATCAGAAGAGTGGAATCTAACAATCTTCGAACCATCAACAATGGCAGGGGGGACAAAGGCAAGGTCACCACCTGTAGTGCAAATACGATTGCCAGAAAACAGGGAGCTCCAAGAAGGTTTTATCCGACGTTCTTAGATTGTGGCTGAAGTCCAGAAGAGCTACTCTCCCCACAGTGATTAGGAAGAGGCATATCCGGCACCGGTGAAAGCTCTCGCGACGACGGCCACTGACACAAGAATCGCGAGATCGCTCATCCGCAAGTAAAACCTGATTCGGTGAAACTGCAGCACAATCAAGATTATAGAGATCATCAGAGCGTGTATCAATTGCCTTACAAGAAAGAGACTGAGCAGACGAAGAAGACCGTACCATTGGAGCACCGGCGTAGAATAGCACATGAAATGCTATTGTGCGCCGAGAGAAAAAGAGGGTCACTGTCTATTTTGTTAGTTAAGTGAGAAGAGTTATTCAGATGCCAAAGACTGGGTCCACCCAATCGAAAAATCACTAAAAAAATAATGCACTTGACCAAGGACACTAGAAGTTCGGATGAATAGATGAGCACAAATACAAGGCAGGCCCACATTTTAGTAATTATTTAAAAATATGAGTTCTTACTTTTTAACAAAATACGGTACAAAGCTTAAACTTATTAAATTATACTTTATAACTATTATGTTTTTACTTTATCAAAATGTTAATTTTTATTTTACAGGTATTATAAAATTTATTTCTACATGATTATAAAATATAAAACAATTTGTTTTGAAAAAAAATTTAAAAATAAAATATTTTGTCTCAAAAAAAAATAATACAAAATTTTAAAAAGAAAAAAGCCGTTATGAAATATTATTCAAATTTTGAATATTCATAACTTTTATTTATATAATCTCCCTTATAATTATTTTCTAATTAAATTTGTAATTTATAATTTTTAAATATTTATTTTTAAATCTGTAAATAAAAATTTAATAAATAAATAAATTACAAATAAAAATATTGTTTCAATTATCTATTTTCTTTTTTGATTTTTTATTTTTTTAGCTACTTTTATTTATTTTCCTAGTCGAATCTATTCGGTACATTACCTATTTTCACTGGCATCAATTCGGATCCGGGTTACTGAGTTCTAAATTCTGATGTATCAGATTCCACCTCTCTAAAACCCGCCAATTTTCGAAGATCTTGGTACTTGCAGAGATACGATCGAAGCAGGAGAAGATGACCGGGCCTACGCTGGAGATGGAACCGGTAGAGCCACAGTCACTGAAGAAGCTCAGTTTGAAATCACTGAAGCGAGCTCTCGATCTCTTCTCTCCAATTCATGGCCAGCTAGCTCCCTCTGATCCAGAGAGGTTTTCTCAGAACCCTAAATTTCATGGTTTCCGTTTTTTAGTTACATGTTTCTATCTGAAACTAATTGGGGTTTCTTATTTTATTGATGCAGTAAAAAAATTCGCTTGAGCCATAAGGTTAGTGAAATTCCGTTCCTTTATTGATTTTAGGCATGGGTTATTGTTTAATACATCCTTTTCTGTTCATGTTGAGGGAATTGAGTGGAAAAGAAAAGAAAAGTAAAGAAATTTATTGTTTGCTTACTAAATGGAGAAGGGAAATCTGAATTCTCAATTGCTAAAGTTATTTCCTATCTATTTGGAGAAAAAGCTGGGGAATTCAGAAATGAATTATTTTCTTTTCCCTTGCACTATTTAGTAACCAAACATGCTTTTGAATATATGGGACAAATCTGATAAAGAATATGGTCTTAATTGTCAAAAAATTTCTTAGTGACTAGCTATGGTTTACTTAGATTGGATTGCAGATTTATTGGTAGCATATTTGGGGGCGTGCAGTGGTTGCATGTGATATGAGCTACAAAGCATTTTAATTTATTGTGTAGATAAATGTCGAATATAAAGGAATTAAAAGCGTGAGTGACCTTCCACGACCTGTTAATGCAGCTACAACTGATTGTGGGCAACAACCTTCAGCTACTTCTAATGCCCTTGCTCTTCCAGGTAGTAATCCATTCTTGTTTTCTCTGCAACATTGCTGTAAAGGAAAAATTTCTCCAATAATTGATTCCCAAAAAGATTTTAAGCCGTGATTTCCCATTTCTTCTTGAGAAAGAAATCGGCTTTTTCTTTGCAAAATTTTGCTCAGTTTGCAATTTTGCCAAGATCTATTCATTACTTGGGGCAATAATCTGTGAATTGGATTTTTTGGGGAACAATTCCTCCCCCAAAATCTTGTGTTGCGAAGGACATTAAAATTTAATAAAGTCTTAGTTCCCAAAGTACAAATAAAGAAAACAAAAAAAATTAGAGGGAGGGGTCAAACTTTTTTGTAATGTAATTAAATGTGATAAATATTGCTTTTTAGGTAACATATGGCGACTCAATTGGCATGATAGATGATTGCTGCATGTATGTTTTTCTTACACAGGTCTAGATGATTCGAGGGAGCCGCATAAGAGTGGGGCTCAAAATGCATTGACAGTTGGTCCATCTTTGCAGCCGAAGGGAGTGTGAGTGCTCCTCCCTGTTCCAACAATTGTCTCCTCTCTCTCTCTCTCTAATCACACTTATATTATTTGTTTCTGCCTATGCCTATAAAGGTTTACTATGCTTACCATTATCATTGCTTCTGAAGAAAATTTTTTTCTGATGGTGCTACTTATTCTTATTGTTTTTTTTCCCAGAAATGACATTGGTCCTCAGGGGAAAAGCACAGCCCTGATTTCTGGCCCTGGATCATCTGAAAGGTTTCAGTTTTCCTCCCCCCAATGCTTATACCTGATAATCCATGAAGCAAATATGCTTGCACATATGATCACATATGATGCCATGTAACATGTTCAATATATGCGGTTACTTATCTGATTATATTATTCTGCATCTGGCTAGATGTTCAAATTTAATAATTTCTACTCATCTATTGTGGAAACTTAATAAGAGGTGCTCTTTATTGATGCAGACAACGATAAACTTTAGAAACATAGAGTAATTGAGAAACTTAGAAATATGGTATATATATTTGGGATTATTGGATTCTTTTTAGTCTCGGGTCTATATATATATATATATATATATATATATATTTCATAGTAGCTACTAGTTAGGGGTGATTTCTGGTTCTGCTGAAACAGTGTCCAGTTCTATTTGGGAGTCTTTATTTTTATATTAAAGTCCTATTTGTGTCATTATTAGTTTTGAATTCTTTACTTGTGGCCCTTTTTTAGTTTAGGTTGCAGTTAATAAAATATCTTTCAATCTATTTGAACTGTTGTGATAGAATTATGTCATAAGGTGTTACTCCTTAGAAATATAGGTGTGATGCCTTATTTATATTATCTTGCCAATCTTTTGTACCGGTGAACAGTGCTTTGCTTACCTAATTTTCTATTATTCATATAAACCTTAAAAAAGCAAGAATGCAAGCTTTCCTATGCCATTTATGAACAATATCCTTGGACAAATGGAAATTTTTTTGAAATTAATATTTAGATGTACTTAAGGAAGAATTGATATTAGATCAAGTGTTCTGCCCTTTTGGCTTTTTGTTGCATTCCTACTAGTTGATGTTTGCCCCAGAATTTTTTTGGCACTAACCTACATGCTCTCCATCTCATAGGAACTTCTCAACATCTGCTATAATGGAAAGAATCCCAAGCAAATGGCCTCGTCCTGTCTGGCATCCTCGATGGAAGAACTATAGGGTAAATAGTTCTGGACTATTATTATTGATTGAGTGGGTCACATAGTTGTCTTATATAAAATATTTGATTATCTGCAAATTGCAATTAATATATCATTTGGTCTGTTTTTCTTCTGTTAACAATTTTTCTGGTAAAACATTTTGTACAACATATTTAGCTAATAAAGCATCTTAATCTGTCTCTTGTTGGTCGTATGCCGCCTCCAATTAGAACTTTAATCAATAGTATTGTTTAGTTCTCCTTGAGGATGTGCCCATTTATGGTCTTTCTAAAAATTCTTGGGTTGGTTGATATACTTCTAGTTATGTTGGTCTCTCAGTGGTGTTGGATAGGGTATATTGAAGACAGAAACTCTTTCTTATATTGGTTTTGTTGCAGTAATTTCATACAACTAAGTGTTACTCTTGGCATTCTTTGAATTGATTATGTAGGTCATTAGTGGACATTTGGGATGGGTGAGATCTATTGCATTTGATCCAAGTAATACATGGTTTTGTACTGGTTCTGCTGATCGTACAATCAAGGTATTAAATTATGAGTTCTATTTTATTTTACTTATTTATGTATTTACGTTGTGGATTTTTTTATTTGAACATAGCATCACGTATATTTTTTGCCATGTGCTATATATTAGGATTTAATTTTCATGATTCTATACTGTCTGGCTCTAGTTTTTCTATCTCTATTTATTTCTTGCTCTATTGGTGAGTGGCAATGTGAGTTGAAAATTCAAATACTTAACAATTTTGGAAGTTATATAGACCCATATGCTTTGGAGGTTTACGACTTCTAAATGATCTGCAAGGACAGGATCGCAATATAATTCACACGCAGAAATAAGAAAAAAAAGCAAAGACAGAACGTAAAAATTTACATGATTTGATTTTGTAATCTACATCCACAAGAACGACAGAGAAAAATTCCACTATGAAAGAAATGAGTACAATCACCAATAAACCCTAGCTGCCCTTGTGTATATTCCCAAAATCCACTCTCTACCTCTCGGCTTGTGCCCTGCAGTTCCAACATATACCTCAGCTTTTATCGAATTGAGGTCGCATCGTGGGCTTTTTGGATAGGGTCATAATTCTGACACCCAAATTCAAGCCACAATTTAATGAAATTCTAAAATATTACAAAGCTGGGATATTTTAGGTAGGGTGTTCACTATCAAGTTAGTTCATTATGGAAATGGATGGAGCCTATAGAATCATTTCTTTTTATAATCTTTTGGTTTGAAAACTTGTTGTGCGTTGGGATTTCCTAATTACTTTTGTTAATTTAGATTTTCTTGTTAAATCCCCTGTCCCCTCAATGTATTATTTTGTCTGGAAAGAATATTGGATTTTCCCCTTTTGTGGGTGCAATATCTGATGGTTTTCTTCTCTTTGTAAATTTTTGTTGACCAGATTTGGGATGTAGGAAGTGGAAGGTTAAAGCTCACACTGACTGGACACATTGAACAAATACGAGGTTTGACATAATTGTTGATGGAAATATGCTTTTGGCTAATCATGTTGTTAAGATAAAAATATGGCAACCTGTGTTTTCATTTGCAGGCCTTGCTGTCAGCCAAAGACATACCTACATGTTTTCTGCTGGTGATGACAAACAGGTGAAATGCTGGGATCTTGAACAGAATAAGGTGAGAATTTTAACCTAGTTCAATTATTTGGAATGAATGATGGACTATTCAAAGTAACCATGGTTGATATGGCTGCCTGTTGAAACATATTCTTCTGTTTAGGTTGTCCGATCTTACCATGGTCACCTAAGTGGTGTCTACTGTTTGGCCCTTCATCCTACTATTGACCTTTTGCTAACTGGGGGCCGTGATTCTGTTTGCCGGGTATGGGCTTCTCTATAGTGGATATCACTTGATGGATGGTTGCTGTGTATTTGTGTATCATCTAGTTAGTTTAAATATTTATAATTTATGGGGTTAGAAATATAATATCTGAGAAATTATCAGGTCTGGGATATTCGTACCAAAGTTCAAGTTTTTGCACTGTCTGGGCATGATAATACATTATGCTCAGTTTTTACTCAACCAACGGTATGCAAACTTTTTTTCCCCTTTTTTCTTTTATTTTTATTATTGAAGCACTGAATCAATCATGTTATCAATATGTGAATGCAATTGTTATGTGATAGAAGCAACTTGAGATGAGAAACTAAGCTATTCACATATGGCTTAAGTTCCTGTACCTGTGCTATCATATGTGATATTACATTCTTGTTTAAATATGTTCATTACTGTTTCCAGGATCCACAAGTCATCACTGGTTCCCATGACACAACCATTAAATTCTGGGACCTTAGATATGGTAATGCACTTTCCTTTTGAATTTTCCTTTTGTTCCTCCACACTTTTGGTGTCTTTGTCTTTTAGCACAACTATTGTCTATGATTTACAGGTAAGACTATGTTAACACTCACACACCACAAGAAATCTGTTCGAGCCATGGCTATGCATCCAACTGAGTAAGTGCTTGTATATTTCATCTGTTATTTCTGTGAGTGATGGAGTTATATTTGACTATTTTATGATTTGCTATAAATTTTATGCATATTCATTCATATTATGTTGTTCAGGCATTGCTTTGCATCTGCATCAGCTGACAATATAAAGAAATTCAATCTTCCAAAAGGAGAATTCTTGCACAACATGCTGTAAGTTTTCAACTGGAGTATGATGTTTATCTTCTATGTATGCAATTTGCTATTCTTCCTTTAAACTATGTGCATTTATTCATTTAAATATTCTTTTAAATGTGACTGAGATTTTGATGATGACTATGGTTGCTTGAAATCATCTAGAGCTCACAAAAGATCAAAGTTGCAAGTATTTCTATAACATTTATGATTTATCATCAATTGCTTACTTTGTGCTGAGAAACTAGAAATTTGTTTGGTAGATGTACCGTACACTTTTTCAAAATATATATTACGAGATTGAAGAGATCATTGAAAATCCCTTAGAATACAGAAGAATGAAGAAAAAAAGCGAGAGAAAAAACGCGAAATCAGTGAAAATCCGTTGAGCAGAAGAAGAATCGAAGGAGGAAGGGAGGAGAGGAAGAAGAGGGCAGAAGGGGAGAGGCGGCTGGATTTCGAAGGTGGAAACAGTGTGCAAACCCTGGTGTGGGAGAAGTGTTGAGTATTAGGTGGAATGGAGTTGTTTTTCCTCAGGGGCTTTTTGGTCAAAACACTGTCCTAACTACTGTGCCAATCTCTACCCCTTTTAATATGTAGATAGATTATATGTGCATACCTTTCACTCTGTTGCATTGTTAGTGTTCTTTACGAGTAGGTGAAATAGGCTGCATATTAATCTTAATTTAACCAGTACTATTTGTTAACCATTTCCATCTGGAGTCCATAACATATTTCCTGCAAACAAGGATGATTAGTCAAGTTCAGTTTATAGATTGTTCACCTGTAGCAATCAATTGTGCATCTATTTATTTTCATAACATATTTCACAATGGCATGCATTTTTTGTCATTTTTTTAAAATATTCAGACAAGATGTATCTTATTAAAAATCTTATTTCTCAATGGTAAATTAAGAGGACCAAAAGCTTATTGTCTTTATCCTAGGTTATCTATTTAGCATCTGCAATGAAATGATTTCATTTTTAATTTTTAAAAAAAGTGAATGGACATATCTTGAAAAGTTGTCCAAAATATGGATATTGATTGTTGTTTGTTTTATTTAGATCCTCTAGTTTTGTATATGTTTTTGAGACTGCAAAACGAAGTATGACTTGTTGGCTCTTTATCATTTTGTTGTTGTACAATGTACAGTCTAAGAACCTGACATTTTATATTTATGATTTGATCAGCTCTCAGCAGAAAACCATCATAAATGCAATGGCTATCAATGAGGACGGGGTGATGGCTACAGGAGGTATGACTTATATGTTTATTATTTAATAATACATTGCCAATTGTGTCCAATATCATGTCATAATTGACATCCTAAACTGAGCTTGAATGGCCGTGTGGGAAAGTAAGGCCACTATCTTGTGTTGGTCGTAGCACAGTGACCATCATGCTTAAAAACGAGCTTGTCCTGTTATCTATTTATTTATAATATTATATATAGAAGTACAAAATTGGGAGAAAGAACAGGGGAGTCAACAAAATTGTGATATTTATTTATATCTATAGTATTTACATATAACCATATGATTATTTGATTAATAAATCAATCATAGCTATGCAATAAATTTGTCATATTATTATTATTATTATCACAATTTATAATTTTTATTCTTTTATTTAAAAAATTCTAGTTCTAGTTCTATTCTAATTCTGTTACTCTGCAAATAATTTATTGTAGATATTAAACCTATTAAAATTATAGATACTAAATCTATTAGGATCATGATAACAGTTGACGCTATACAAAGTATTTAATATGCAATTGAAGACTAATAACATGCGATTTCAACATGTTATTTAACATGTTTTATTTTCCAAATTCTAGATATGTTATAATACAATACAAGCAAAGGTTCTTAGATTCGTGGAGATATAGAAGAGCATGTATAAGTTATCATGCTTGCATATCCACCATTTGAGTCTCCAACAATTGTTCTAATAATTACATATCCCATTTGACCTATGGACGAATATGCAAGTATACGTTGATGGGTTAGTATGAGCTTATCCATGCGGTTATGCACTCTTTGAATATGAATCCATTTTCTGAAAGATAATCACTTTCATGCTTTGGTGGGTCTCCAATATCCTTTTGTTGACCTATGTTGTGTTGAAGGGATATCTATATAATCTTATCGATTTATATTTAATATTTGAATATTTCAAATAAAATAATCAAATGTTATTATTAAATGTTGGCTTTTATAGATTAATGCATACATATGATTAACATTTTGTTAATGTATTATATTTAAAATTAAATAAATAACTGTATTAATTATTGATTTTTTTTTGAGACTATAACTGTTTTGATAAATAAATAAACTATCTTGATCTTATTATAATTAAAATGCATACATAATTCTATAAGTTCCATGACTGTAATATATAACTCACTTTTCCTTATACATGTTTATAATATATATTAAGGAGTACACATATCACATATATTATGCATGCAGAAAAACACTATATTGTAGGGTTCACATGCAACTTGCAACAAATGGAAGCAGAAAACCTAGTATCTTATGAACAATTAACTCAGTTGAGATAGGACTTGGTATGTATTTTCCCGCAGCATGGCTCATGATAACCTTTAACATACTTATCTATTCAATTGTGCATTTTTCCTAGGACATATGGCCTGAAATTGGTCGAAATTCTTGTTTGCTTGGTGAGAGTTGATTTACATATGATTTTGGCATTTCTACCAAAATGGGCAGGGTGTTTGAAAATCTTTCTATTTCCAGTCTCTACTTAAAATTAAAAAAAAAGGAAATTCTTGACATGTACCTGTAATTTTTGTGACCTTATAAGAGATATGTGTGAACTTGTAATTATTTGTCCTTTCTATTATTGTAGGTGATAACGGAAGTTTGTGGTTTTGGGATTGGAAGAGTGGTCATAATTTCCAGCAAGCCCAAACTATTGTACAGCCTGGTATGACCTTTTGGCTCTCCAGGTTTTCTGTTTTTCCCCTGATTGTGGAATGAAAAGGAAATTAACAATGACATTAATATTTTGTTCCAGGTTCATTGGATAGTGAGGCTGGTATCTATGCTCTCTCTTACGACATAACGGGTTCAAGGCTTGTTACATGTGAGGCTGATAAGACAATTAAAATGTGGAAAGAAGATGAAACAGCAACCCCAGAAACTCATCCCCTCAACTTCAAGCCACCTAAAGATATCCGTCGATTCTAGTGGTTATGTTGATCCGTCCCTTTTCTCTATTCTTCTTTCTGGGGTTGGCAATATATCAAACTGGTTCACTGCATTTAACATCTAGTCATGAAAAATGGAGTTCTAGTTGATGTGCTGGAATGAAAGTGGGATTGAGTATGCTTCTTAGCTTTAATGGAATAACAGTTTAATTTTATCTATAGTTATTGAACTTTGCTTTTATTGCAGTAAAATTGTAAATTTTTTTTTTCATTCCAAGAAAATCATTCAACTATATTTTCATTTTATTAAAATCACTTCATTCCAATTTTCTGATTTAAGTAACCAGAAAATTGACGTGTTATCGGAAGTCTGCTGACAAATTACAAGTAATCTAAAGTGTCAGCTAATATGCCATCGGAAATTGGCTTGAAGTTACTTTAGTGAGATGAAAATATAGTCAAAGTAATTTTTTTTTAACAAAAAAGAATGTGATTTTATTGTAATAAAAACAAAATTCAATGACCATGAATGAAATTAATTCTGAAATAACCCTATAGTCGAAATTTTGTAGAAGTTCTAAAATCATTTTCCCTCTACAAGCGTATCTCATGAAGTATCCGACTTGAGGTACTTGGTGGTCTTGAACAATATTGATGTTTTCGTCACCTGTTTTGCAGGCAGAGAAGACAATTGCTGCAGGAACAAGATGGTGGTATTAGTTTGGTTCTGATTCGGTTTCCAGGAATTTGTATGCCATATTTGATAAGCATTCTGTACCAGCTAGTATTTCTGTACATGATATTTAACTTTGGTGGGTATTGCAGCCTGGTTGTTTTTATACTCCTGCTATTGATCTTTTTACGACAGAGAATTCCATCGCGAAATGATAAAAATTCGTCGCTAAAACACAAGTGCGTCATTTGAAACTACAATTTCGTGTATTTAAATTATATTTCATGATATATTAACTAAATTTTGCAAGGTTCATGATTAGTTTTAATCAAAAGCCCTTAAATTTTTGACATTTTAAGAGTCGTGTATGTTAATATAGTAATAATTTTGTTTATATCAAAGTACTCGTATATTTATTTATTTTTATTAAAAACTAATTTGCTAGTCACAAACATTATACTTGTTTGGTATTAAACTATAGCCTTCCAAATTCAGAATTTTAAATCGGATGATAATTTTCTATAATTTGACTATCAGTTCTTAGTATATATAATTAATTAATTATATTTAATATCGTCAGAGGTATTCAAAATCTTCATTTTTTGGATATGTGATATTTTAAATTGATTAAATAATATATTAAATTAATTATCACAATGTTAAATTTTCAAGTTGAGATGGGCCTAAACGGTCAGGCCCATGTTTAAATTTTGGACTGGGTACAAAACTCAATTTTGAGAATCCGACATCACTGGGCCCAATAGTCCAAATAGTGAGTTTGAAGTTCCACCACGGACAATAAAATCCGAACCCTAAATCCCCCTCAATTCTTCTCCTCCCATTTCCGCGGCGCTGCAAAACACTGGGGTTAGAATCTCTCTCTCTGTTTTGCTATATGCATATTCATCTACGTGATTGTGTTATTTATATATGTATGATTTTTCTGTTTGTGTAGTTGATAAGCCATTAAAAAAGCGAAGAAAATGAGCAGAGGAGCAGCTGGTGCGGGCGGAGCCAAGGGGAAGAAGAAGGGAGCAACCTTCACGATTGACTGCTCGAAGCCGGTGGAGGACAAGATCATGGACATTGCCTCACTCGAAAAGTTTCTCCAGGAGCGCATCAAAGTCGGCGGCAAAGCCGGAGCTCTCGGTGATTCTGTCAACGTCACCCGTGAAAAGTCCAAGATTACCGTCACTTCTGACTCCAGCTTCTCCAAACGGTAAATTGCAAATACGCTTTGTCTTTGTAAATTTTATGTTCTGTTTCCTTAATTAGCGGAATACTGTGAAGAAAAAGAAAGAAATAGTAATAGTTGAACTCTATGAAGATGTATCGCATCATTTCGTTCTTTGCGCTTTAGCGTTAGATTGTTTATATGCTTATCACAGGCTTAATGCCTTCTTCATTTTTAGGGATTAGATTAATTTTGCTTCTTAGATCATATTCTTGTCATTTGCTGATATCTGAAAATTAATAGTATGGTATATCCAATTGTGATGGAATATTAGGTGATATCTTTGTCCATTAGGAAAATTGTAATATCCATATTGTCATTCTTCTCATCCGTCTCTTGTCACAACCTTTGGTTGGTGCAGATATCTGAAGTACTTGACAAAGAAGTACTTGAAGAAGCACAATGTGCGGGACTGGCTTCGAGTTATTGCTTCCAACAAGGATAGGAATGTTTACGAGCTGAGATACTTCAACATTGCTGAGAATGAAGGGGAGGATGAAGAGTAAATTGCACCTGTCCTTGTTCTCAATTTTTTTTTCCTCTTCAAAACTTGTTAGGGTTTCTTTTTTATGGTTTTGGAAATTGAATACACAAGAATTTTGGTAAATTACTATTTTCATATATGTTTGGGTATTGGCCATGATTGAGATTTATGTTATCTAATTAAGGTTGCTTGCCTCATTTATATCAGTATTCTCTCTTTAATCTCCTTTGTTAAAGATGGAATGTTGGCCTTCCACTTCTTGATTCTTCTGCCTAGGATAGGAATTCTGGAGGCTGGATGTGATCTAGTTGTATTCTGGATTTCTTTTCATGCATCTATGGATTTTGATCAGTTTTAAAATTGTCAGAATTTGTAGGTGGGGTAGAGCTTGATTTTTGTAGAATTAAATTCACATCCAAGATATTGAGTAAAATACTGTGGCATCAGATTCGTGTTACACCAACTTCAGTTCATTTTTGCAGCAGCAGTCATTTCTACTGGATACTTGCTTATTTCATTTTTCCATGCATTTGCTACGTCATCCCCCACATTATGTATGTATCTCCATACTGCACTATTGCACTTGAACCCACTTACAAGCAATTTGCCAAACCCTATCACCCTGTTTCATCCTTCCTTGGCTTCTTCTGTATAGCTAAGCTCACTCATCCCACATAGTATTGAGTTTTAGAAAAATGCTTTTTTAAAAAAAATTTTGTATTTTTATTTTTGAAAACTGTTTTGTTAGAAGTAGGCAAATAAATATTTTTTTTTCCAAAAGCAGATTTGGAATAAGTAGTTTATAAAAAATTAAAACAATTAGTCAATTAAATAAAAAAAATTAAAATTTATTTTTAGGACATTCAACGGTAATTTCAAACACCTCTATAATCTTAAAAGCAGATTTTGAATTTTTTTGATTTAATTGACTGATTTTTTTAATTTTTTATAAAATGTTTTTTTTTAAATATACTTTTAGAAAAAATATCTATGTAATTACTTCTATCAAAAACAGTTTTTGAAATTCAAAAAAAGTTAAAAATACGCTTTTTCCAAACCGAAAAATATTTTTTCCCAAATGCAGGGCTGAAGTATCTCCAAATCTGTGAAGTGCATCATCTTGCTTCGGCAGAAGGGTTTTTTTTTTTTGGGGTTGCATGAATTATACCTTTTCCTCCAGCATGTATGCAGAAGTGCTCAAAAGCTCTCTTGAAATTTGGTATTTGGAGGTGAATTTCATCCACGGTACTCCAATTATATAACTTGTAACAACTTAATATCTAAAAGATTATTTGTAATACAAAAGTACTCAAATTATGTAAATCGTAACAATTCAATATTTTAAAGATTATTTGCAACATAAAAGTACCTCAACTTTTATTTTATAATTAAATAGTATTTCCGTTTTTAACTGTTAGATTTTCTAACATAAGTGCGATATGAAATATTCATATTAGATAAATTTTAATAAAAATAAAATTAGCTGTAATATCCACATCAAATAAATTTCAATTTTGCTGATTGGGTATTATAACTAACTTTGTTTTTATTAAAATTTATCTGGATATTTCATATTATACTTCTGTTAGAGAGACTAAGGGAGTGTTTGAGAGTGCTGTTGAGTGTTCCTGTTGGAAAAAATGTGATTATGAGCCATTTTGAGAGGATTATTCGGGTGGGTCCCACAACTCGGTTTTGGGAAAAAGACCCGGATATATGTTCCTTGACATGAGGACTATGAATTAATGTATTCATATGCTCAAAATGG
>CATIWF010149185.1:0-38347 GCA_949630135.1 Balakata baccata | reverse complement strand
TTTATATTCTTTATATGTCTAATTTTGTCCATAAATATAAATATAAAGGGTTGATACCCTTAAACCATCAATTTTATGGCATTGTTAACTTCGCCATATAAATGAGAGTCACATGACTAAGTTACACAAGCATGGTGACTTGGGGTCATATAATCATGAATCATATGACACATGTGAATCTTATTTATTAAGCAAGATAATAAAATCACCTTTTAGTGGAAATAGTGAACGTTCTAATGGGCTTTTGGACCTTATACATATGGATGTATATGTATGTGGCCCAATGTTCATGCACACCATAAATGGTTTTATATACTTCATTACCTTAGTAAATAATCACTCATAATTTGGTTAATTGTATTTAATCAAATACAAATTTTGAAATTTATGATAGGTTCAAAGAACTCAAAATTGAAGTAGAGAAACACTTGATAAAAGTATTAAGATACTTAGATTAGATATAATAAGACTTTATCTCAATAGACTCCACCTTACATGCCACAACATGATTGTTGGACATGGAAAGGTTTAAGTTAAGCTTTACAAGACTTCTTAAGTTTCATTTAGGGTCATGCACTTAAGACTATTGTTTACTAAACAAAGTCATTTATAAAGTCAGTTGATATTACTTTATATAAGACATGAAATAACATAAAACCTATCCTTTTATACATAAAAGATTAGGATTGTCCTACTTATGAAGTGGACAATGTTAGACTAGCTAGAAGCTAAGCCTAACCAAGTGTCTATTTATGGGATATTCAAAAGAATCATTTGGATATCACTATTGGAACAAAAGTTATTTGTTTTAAAGTATGCTATCTTTTAAGAGAAATGGCTTCTTAAAAAAGAAAACAGTGGGAGCAAGATTGAACTTAAAGAACTTCAAGATGCTTAAATAAGACACGAATCAACTGACAAAGCCCACATCTATTATTCATATAGATGAAGTAAAAGTAATGCCTTATGAAACACAAGATCTTCATATTACTCAAGGCCATTGCAACTTATCAAGATGAGATTTGGTAAATGGATGTAAAGACGATTTTCCATTATGGAAATATGACCTAGGATATGTATGTGACACAACCTAAGGGTTCACATCCAATGATGGCAAAGAAAGATGCAAATTGTAAAAATCCGTTTATGGATTGATGCAAGCATCTAAGAGTTGGAATATCCAAACTGATGAGACAATCAAAGAGTTTATTTTCTCATAAAATATGGATGAACCTTGTGTTTATAAGAAGGTTAGTGGGAGTGCTGTCGTGTTCCTAACATTGTATATGGATGACATACTACTTGTAGGAAACAACGTCTAAGTTCTTAAATCGGTCAAAATGAGACTCTTATAGAATTTCTCCAAAGAAAGATTTTAAAAGTGACCTACTAGCTGGGGATTAAGATCTTTTGAGATTTAAAAGGTTACTTGATCTTTCTTAGTCTACATAAAATGATGTTAAAAAGGGTTTAACATGGGATAGTCCAAAAGAGAATTTATTCCTATAACCGATAGGATTACCCTCTCAAAGTGTATGTGTCCTAAAGATATAAGACAAATGAACTAGCATGGATGGAATTCTATATGCTTTGGCTATTGGATCCATCATGTGTGTTATGTTCTACGCCCGATGTATCTTAAGCTCTGAGTGTCATGAGCAGATATCAACTTGATCCTGTGAGGGTCTTTGGGTGACTATCAAGACCATCCTTAAAGACTTAAAAAGAGTTAAGGGTGCATTCTTCGTTAGTGGAGATAATACGCTTAAGGTAAGCAGGTTTATGGATGCCAGCATCTAAACTATAAGTTTAGATTGAATAGTGGTACAGTCAGTTAGAAGAGTTCCAAACAGATGATGACTGTGAATTTCACAACTAAAAATACATTACAGCTTCCGATGTAGTTAAGGAAGCTGTTTAGCCCTCTCGAGGACTTGCTTAAGAATAAGAAAGAGGTAAATACCATGAAATAAGGTTTGATCCTATTTATGGGGATTCCATAAATATTCCATTCAAAAAAAAAAAGAGAAAGTTCGAAACAATTGGGATTTTTTTGGAGATTGGATGCAGTTACTAATTCACGATCTGGCATGTACAGAATGAAAGATAAGGAAATTCATAATAAAGTTAAAAGTGGTTCCTAGGATTTTTAGTTCGATTTGATTGAAATAGCAATGGAGCCATTGCATATGGAAATGGGGCTATGGTCTCATCAAAGATCTAAACGTGTACTATGCCGTAACCATAATAAGATTATTGGTAGACATGATGTAATGATAGAAAGGGTTTCCCTTTGATCAAAACACAATTGATTGGCTAACTAAGCCATATCCCTAATAGGATTATGAGAGTCATATCCTCACCTATAATGTAATGTACAAGGGCGATTGGCTTTAGTGCAAGTGGGAGATTATTAGAGAGGTGCCCTAAAGGCAATCACCTTAGGCACTTAGTTTACACATACATATAAGAATTCTTGCATTATATTGGTATTCATGCATACATTAATTGATATAGATCTTAACCAAATGATAAGGCATATAGATGCATCTTCTACTTCAAATAAAATTGTTAAAGAGGATAACATTGTTTCTTGTAATAATACATGGGTATGAGATACCGCATATAGGTCTCACATACACAAGATATGCAAGACCAAAGAAACAATAGAAAGTTTAAGAAGGGAGAGTCGAAATTATGCACATTGGCTATAAAGCAATAGTTGCTACAGTAGTTAATAGAGGCTTAGGTTTCAACACTCTCTAGTAAGCTTGTTCAAAGGATTAAACAATTGTAATTTTGTTTTAAATTATGAATAAAGAATATAATTTTGTTTAATAAATGAACAAAAGTGTTTTGTTTGACTATTAAGAACAATTGTTGTTCTATATAGGCAAATAGTATTCCTTATGAAACTAAAATATTATGCAATACAGTTCATGATCTTGGAATACTTGATTCTATCATCCATGTCAAATTTAAAGGGTGGTTGAGCTAAAACCAAAAATTATGGCATTATCAACTTGACCATATAAAGGAGAATCATATGATTAAGTTACAAGAGTATTGCAACTTGTGATCATTTGATTATGAATCATATGACACTTGTGAATATCATCTACTAAGCAAGTTGACAAAATCATCTTTTTGTGAAAAGGGTGGACATGCAAAAGGCCTGATGGACCTTGTACATATAGATGTGTATGGATCAATGTTCACACATGCCATAAATGGTTTTGAATACTTCATTACCCTTAATTATGATCACTTATAATTTGGGTATTTGTATATGATTAGATACAAATTTGAAACGTTTGAAATGTTCAAAGAATCCAAAATTGAAGTAGCAGAACAATTTGGCAAAAGTATTAAGACACTCATATTAGATCAAAGTGAAATAATACTTATGCTAAATGTTTCAATGTCATCTAAGAGATAATGGGATTTTATCTCAATTGACTCCACCTTACACTCCATAACACAATGACATGCTTAAAAGGAGAAATTGAACCTTATTAGACATGATGAGGCTCGTGAAAAGCTTTGTAGAATTCCTAAAAGTTCCTTTTATTGTCATGCACATGGGATTAAGTTTATGTGATAAACGTAATACCTCATCAGTCTATTGATGTTATTCCATATGAGATGAGATAACATAAAACTTGTTCCTTCTAAAAGTATAGGATTATCCTCCTTAAAGGTAGCGGATAATTTTAGATTAGCTAAAAGCTAAATCTAACCTAATGTCTACATGTGGGACATCTAATAAGAGTTTTTTGGATATCAATTTTACCACTATTTGAGCAAAAGGTGTTTGTTCAAAGTATTTCTATAAGAAGATAGTGGAAGAAAAATTGAACTTGATAAAGTTTAAAGATGCTCAAGCAGACACAAATCAACAAGCAAAACCCAAATATCTTATTCATATAGATGAAGTAATATTGAGACCTTATGAAACATAAGAGCTTCATAAGTAAAGTAGAGGATACATGTTGTTCCCAAGAGATATAGATCTCTTATAAGTGAACAAAAGGGTTGTATTGCTCATAGAGGATGATGAGCTTGCCACGTATAAAGAGATTATGAAGACTTTAGAGTATAACTAATAGCCATAAGCCATAAGTGGAATACAGATTGCACGTCTATAAACCAAGTATGGACTTTGGTTGATCCACCTAAAGGAACAAAGCACATTGGGTGCAAATGGGTATTCAAGATGAAAACCGACATGGAAGGCAATACAGTTGCCTATAAAGCTATGATTAATAGTTGAAGGATGTCGTCAAAGATAAGGGTTGACTTTGATAAGACCTTTTACTATGCTTCAATCCTATTGGATTTTGAAAATGAATCACATTCATAAAACACAGCTAAAATTAAAATTTTCAAAAATCGGTTCATAGGAATCTACTTGTGCCATTAAAACGAATTGATGAAATACATAGTTAAAATTAATACCTTTTAATTTCTTAACTTGTTATTCAATTTTTCACCTTGTTGAGTTGTCGCAAGCCACAACAATCCAAATGGATGTGTCTCTAATGATATCCATGTGAAGTTCGAAGCACAAAACCCTTAAAGAGATGGCTTGAACAATTTCTATGTGCTAGCGAAGAAATTGATCTTTTGAGAGAAAATGAAATTAAACACTTTAATCATTTTGGTGGCTTCCTTATTATTTTTTGCTAAAAATAATATTTATATGTCTTCCATTTTTGCCCTAGGGTCTTAGAGTCCCACTCTAACCCAAATTTGATTCAAAAACCAAGTGGCATGAAATTAAGAACAAATAAAAGGGGAAGTTCGCCAAGCACATGTTGCTGGCAGTAGACAGCAGTGTGCTGCTATACTCTAGGTAGGCCTAGTTGGCCTGACCAGCAGGTTGCATGGGCTCGTGATCCCCGCCTAAGCGATTTTCAGGATTTTTTCTGTGATCCCATCATGGTACGACCTCAAATATTTTTCTCTATAATTTGGATCATATCCAAGACCATTTACTCATTCTTCACACCTCCAATGCATGTGGCCCATTAGGTTCCTGGTTATGTTGGCCTCTAGAATTAATAATTAATTCGAGCAAGTCATAAGCAGTATTTAGCAACACATCATGACCCTCAATTGACTAGAAAGTCAGTAGCTTGACTACGAACCTTTCCATTGACAATATTTGTCCAATTCGTCCTTTCATCATTATATATCCCACTTGGTTCAAAACATGGACCATATGTCAACTTCAGCTAGACTTACTACGTCACACCTTACCCAAGTGATGTTAGATCTTGTCCTTCAGGCTCATTACTCTACTAGACATGTCACTAAAGACCATCTTCATGACATTTCCACTTTCACCAGAGATTCTCGAGTAATGACCCCGACAAGAAGCCATGAGTATACTCTTCTTCTATCAATAGTGGTGAATCCATTGTCGGCTACCCAATTACCTTTGAATACACCCTATGAGCGACTTAAGGATATTCTTGATAGCTACCTAATGACCCTCACTAGGGTCCAACTGGTATCTGCTTGTGACACTTAAAGCATATGATACATCGTGTCTAGTACATGTCATAGCATACATGATTGATCCTATAGTCTAAGCATATAGGATCAAACTCGTACGAGTCCTCTCATATTATGTGTAATGCCTATAAAATAGGGCCTAGATGTTATGGAAACATGAGGGGTATTATAGCCTCTCCTCATACTAGCTAGGTATTACAGGAGATTTGTTAAGGGCTTTTCAATGATAGCCTCTCCTTTGACCAGGCTACTGAGGAAGGATGTCAAGTATGAGTGGAATGAGAAATGACATACCTGTTTTGAAAGATTGAAAAAGATGCTAACAGAGGCTCCAATTTTGACACAACCTATTCTAGACAAAGATTATATGGTTTATAGTGATGCTTTCTATAGCAGATTGGGTTATGTGTTATTGCAAGAGGGTAGGGTAGTTGCTTATGCTTATAGGCAGTTGAAGACTCATGAGAAGAATTACCCCACGCATGATCTTAAGTTGGCAGCTATAGTCTCTGCTTTAAAGATATGGCATCACTATTTGTACAGGGAAAAGTGTTACATCTACACTAATCACAAGAGTCTCAAGTACTTACCTACTCAGAGAGATTTGAATTTGAAACAAAGATGGTGGTTAGAATTGATAAAGGATTACAACTGTGATAGACTACCATCCAGGCAAGGCCAATATGGTGGTCGATCCTTTGAATAGGAAGATGGTTACCGAGTTGCACATCAAACCTACACTTGATCAGGAGATTAGAGATGCTTAGAGATAAGATAGTCAATTGATTGAGATTGCCAAGGCAGTCTCTAAGAGGGAGAGACCCGGATATTCAGTTCAGCTAGATGGTGTAGTGTACTTTTAGGGCTTATGGGTTGAGACATAAAATACTTCAAGAGGCTCACAAGACCAAGTATTCAATGCATCCAGGCAGTAATAAGATGTACCAGGACCTTAGAGGTAAATTTCGGTGGTCAGGTATGAAAAAGGATATCACCCAATACACTACTAGATATTTGACTGGTCAATAAGTCAAGGCGGACCATTTGGTGCCGTCGGGTCTTTTGCAACCAATCACAGTTCCCGAGTGGAAGTGGGAGCGGATTACCATGGACTTTATGATTAGATTGCTAGTAACGCTCAAGAAATATGATGTTGTATGGGTGATAGTGGACAGGCTTACTAAGTCAACACACTTTTTGCCTATCAGGAGGGATTACTTCTTGAGCAGACTTGCTAAGTTGTACGTTAGTGAGATTGTTTGGCTTCATGTAGTACCCTTATCCATTGTGTTAGATAGAGATCCCAGATTCACTTTACAGTTTTTGTTAGTCTATAGAAATCTTTGGGTACTAAGCTTAGTTTCAGCATCGTCTTTCACCCATAAACAGATGGACAGTCTAAGAGGGTTATCCAAATCCTCGAAGATATGATGAGGGGCTGTATTATAGAGTTTGAAGGAGGTTAGGACAAGTATCTACCATTGATGGAGTTTGCTTACAATAATAGCTATTAGTCGAGCATACAAATGGCTCCTTATGAGGCACTTTATGGTAGGAAGTGTCGCATGCCATTGTGTTGGACCGAGTTAAGTGAGAGAAAACTAGTGGGACCAGATTTGATTCAAGAGACAGAAGAGAAGGTATAGGTTATACAGGATAGACTTTGAGTAGCTTCGGACAGATAAAAATCTTATGCTGACCTCAAGAGGCGTGATATAGAGTACACAGTGGGGGACAATGTTTTCCTTAAAGTCTCCCTATGGAAGAAAGTATTGAGATTTGGAAAGAAGGGAAAGCCGAGTCCGAGATTCATTAGACCTTATGAGGTGCTAGAACGGATTGGTTCAGTTGCTTATAGGCTCGCTCTACCTTCATAGTTGAGCAAGATACATGATGTTTTCAACGTCTCCATATTGAGGAGATACAGGTCACACCCATCTCATGTGTTTGCTTTAGAGAGCATTGAGGTGAGACCGGATTTGACTTATGAGGAAGAACCAGTCCAGATTTTAGCCAGGGAAATCAAGTAACTCAGCAACAAGCAAGTCTAGTTAGTTAAAGTCCTTTGGAGAAACCACTCATTGGAAGAGGCTACATGGGAAAGCGAAGAGGTCATGAGAGCCAAGTACCCACAGTTGTTCAGCGATGTACATATAGGTAAATTTCGGGATGAAATTTATTTAAATGGGAGAGAAATGTAACACCCACAAAATAGGGCCTAGATATTATGTGAAACATGAGGGGTATATAAATTGCACTCGCGATGCATCGATCGCGCTTGCGAAATAGTTTGCGCTCGCGAATCCATAGGCTTGCTTGCAATTATGTTTAGGCAGTTACTCTATTTAAACCTAATCTTATTTCTTTTTTTTTTTAATCTTTGTGACAACCCTAGCCTCCCCTAGACACCGAAGCTTGACTAGAGAGCTATTCATTCACCCCCTTTAGTTCTCCATTGTTTAAATACCTTCAAAACACATTAGATATTGATTTTAAAAGGGATTAAAGTATGGGTTTTAGGTGTTTTTCCTTAAGAACACAAGATTGGATTCTGGAACTTCCCACTTGCATTCTGGAATTTCCAAAGCTATCTCAACAAGTGTCTTGTTTCCCTATCACTGCTAGATTAAGAGTATTGGATTATTATCATTAAAGTTAGGGTTTTCCTTTAATTTTTGGTAAGGTCCCTTAGAACATATTATATGGAACGTGTTATGACCCTTAGCTCATGTGTTTGATGCTAGGGAACAATTCAAAAAGGGAACATGGATAGTAGCACATTAGAGAGATGTGAAAGTGATAGTTTTGGCTCCATAAATTGAGGTTTGTACTTATAATCATATTTATTCGCTTTCTAGTTGCATGATTGTTAGAGCCTAGGTATATTGATTGATATGTTATTGATGAATGCCATAAACCATTATCTAAATCATTGAAAATATTTGTATGTTCTAAATATATGAATTATGTATGATTATCATGATTTTATGGGGACAAGATGAGACAAGTATGTAATGGCACGTTAATTGTGGTATTCTATGTAGTATAAGTGTCATACAATGGTTCTACAATCTAGAATGAACTATAAAGGAGTTGGCATGTAGAAACGATGAGTTCATGTCGCCGGTAATAGAAGCGCACTCAAGAATATTTTCTTGAGCAAGATAACAGAAGTGCGCTGGGGAATTTCATGGTTCAACATCTCTCATTGTATTTACCATGTCATGAGAAATTTAAACATGAATGCAATAGTGCATGGACCTTTATATGACCTATGATATACAAAAGTGATACATGGATGATTTATGTGAATTGGTCACTATGACATGACATGTTAATGTGGAATAAATGATAAAAGGTTATATTATATGATAGACCTGATAATCATGATGTTATGCTTGATGTACTATGATATCATATGCGATAAAGGAATATTTACATGTTGACCACATGGATAATAACGTGACAATGATATATGGATATGCTATATGGTTGAATCACATGATATTATGTTGTATAGTTTATATTGACATGCAATATTATGGGTAGGTTAGTATGATCACGAGATTAGTTCCATACGAATGAAGGAAATATGAAATGATAGAAATGCCCTTACTCATACTAGGACTGACTATAGGATAGATGGCATGCCATTAATGGCAGTTACGGTACCGTAGTATTATCTCATGTGTTATTTATCGGGCAAGGTGGCTTCAGCTTTAAGAGCACTCATGACCCATTATCCTAGCAATTATTTTTTACAGTTATGAGTCAAGTTGGCTTTAGCTCTGAGAGCGCACTTGACTCAGGTACAGATACAGATAGTTATGATTACGTGGGTAGGATGGCTTCACCTCCAAGAGCGCCCCTATTCACAACCTGTATCTGGTAGTCTAGTATAGAGTAATTAGGCAAATGTAATGAGTAAATGGAAAAAAGAAAAGTTCCTTTACAGTGGTTTATGATTTCAAGTAAAGGCTTCCGCTTACTAGGTACGTTAATGTTATGCTATGGATTGTTTGGCATGATCCTATGAATGTGATATAATGAAATGGATTATGAGGGCATGCAATATACTATGATATGCTATATGTTATGAATGGTATGATATGCATGATAGAATTTATATGATTATAAGTACCACTAAGCTGGATAGCTTAGCATATGGGTTTCCTGCACCCAAGTTTGGAGCTATAAGAAGAGTTAACACGAGGAACTTGAGCCAATCAAAGCATTCAGAATCATAGTCAACTCATACATTATGCAATTTACTTTAGCATTTGGGATATTTGACCATTTTGTTTTAAAAAGGGATTATTTTACTAAGTTTTCCATGGATTTTTTTTATTGGGCTTGTTTAGCTCGGGTTTATAGAGTTCATGACTTCAATTTATTATAAAGGCATGGAGTTATGATTATGGTTTGTCATGCAAGCTTAGACACCTAATATGTTATTATATTTTTAAATGGTAATAATTAAAAGGGCATAGTAGTAAAAGGATAGTAACATATGGTAGCACTCCCTCGTATAGCAGACTAGTGCTATATGGGAGGGTGATACATTATGTCTTTGGACACATGAACTTTGAAAGGGTAATCCCATGAGTCATGGGAATAAATCCTTTCTTGGACTGTTCCATGCTAAATCTCCTTAGCATCTTGTCTATGTATGTAGACTGAAAAAGACCAAAAAACCTCTTAGATCTATCTCTATAGATCTTTATCCGCAAGATGTAGGTTGCATCTCCAAGGTCTTTTATGGAGAAATTCTTATAAAACCAAACTTTAATGGATTGAAGGACTGAGACATCATTTCCCATAATTAGTATGATATCTACATAGAATATAAGGAAAACGACTGCACTCCCACTAACCTTCTTATACACGTAGGGTTTATCCGGATTTTATGAGAAACTGAACTCTTTGATTGTCTCATCAAACCGGATATTTCAACTCCTTGAAGCTTGCTTCAATCCATAAATGAATCTTTGGAGCTTGCATATTGTTTCACCATCCTTAGATGTGAAGCCCTCAGGTTGTGTCATATACATATCCTCGGTAAGGTTTCCATTCAGGAAAGCAGTTTTTACATCAATTTGCCATATTTTTTATAATCATAATGAGTAGCAATGGCTAGGAGTATCCTAATGGATTTAAGCATAGCTACTAGGGTAAAAGTCTTGTCATAGTCAATCCCTTGTCTTTGACGATAAGCCTTAGCTACTAGCCTAGCTTTATGGGTAACCACATTACCCTCCATATCGGTCTTCTTCTTGAAGACCCATTTGTACCCTATAGGTTTTATCCCTTTGGGTGGGTCAACCAAGGTCTATACCTAGTTTTCATACATGGAATCCATTTATAACTTCAAGGCTATTAGCCATTTGTCAGATTTTGAACTATTCAGAACTTCTTTATAGGTAGTAGGTTCATCATTCTTTATGAGCAAGATATCATTCGGATCACTTATGAGAAATCCATCTCTTAAGAGTGGAACGTATCTTACTAGATCTATGAAGATCTTGTGTATTAGAAGGAATAGCTATTACTTCATCTCCATGAGTAATAGGCTTGGGTTCAAGCAGTTGATCTGCATCTACTAGAGTTTCTTGAACTTCTTCAAGTTCAATCTTGCTCCCACTATCTTCTTTTAGAATAAACTCTTTCTCTAAGAAGGTAGCATACTTTAAATAAATACCTTTTGTTCCAAAGGATTGTAGAATTGATATCCAATCATTTCTTTAGGATATCCTACAAATAGACATTAGTCAAACTTAGCATCCAGCTTGTCTGACATTGTCTGCTTCATATAAGCTAGATAACCCTACACTTTCATATAAGAAAGTATAGGCTTCTTGCCTTTCCATATCTCATATGGAGTAGTATCAGCTGTCTTGGAAGGGACTCCATTTAATATATAAATGGCAATCATTAGTGCATAACCCCAAAAGGACTTAGGGAGTTCTGCTAAGCTCATCATTGACCTTACCATGTCCAACAGGGTTTGGTTTCTCTTTTCATCTACACCATTGTGTTGTGGCATGAAAGGTGAAGTCCATTGGGATAAAATTCCATTATTCCTCAGATAAACCTGAAACTCTTGACTTAAGTATTCACCACCTCGATCAGATCTAAGTGATTTAATACTTTTGCCAAGTTGTTTCTCTACTTCATGTCTGAATTCTTTAAACTTTTCAAATGCATCAAACTTGTATCTCATAAGATACACATACCCAAATCGTGAATAATCATCGATAAAGGTAATGAAGTAGGGATAACCACCTGTAGCATGCATACACATTAGGCCACATACATCTTAATATATTTGGTCCTATAGCCCAGTAGGACATTCACCCTTTCCACTAAAAGGTGATTTTGTCATCTTGCCTAATAAGCAAGATTCACATGTGTCATATGATTCATAATCATATGACCCCAAGCTACCATCTTTATATAGCCTAGTCATATGCCTCTCACTTAAATGGCCAAGGCGACAATGCCATAAATAGGATGCCTTTGGTTTATCCATTTTAATCCTTTTATTATTACTATCGATATTGAAGATAGAGCCAGACATATCAATAATATATATTCCATTGCAAAGAGTTCCAGTCCCATAAAGAATATCATTTAACATTATAGACCAATCATTGCCACTAATAGTCAAATTAAATCCATTTCTATTCAAAGTAGAAACAAAAATAATATTTTAGTTAAAGCAGGAACATAAAAAGAATTGTCTAATTCTATTACAAGCCCATTAGGGAGTGTCAAAACATAAGTCCCTACATCTACTCTCCCTTCTTGAGTTGTCTACTATTCATTAGGCCCTGCATATTAGTGCATATGTGTGAGCCACATTTAGTATCCAATACCCATATGTTATTACTAGAAATAGTATTCACTTCAATAATGAAAATACCTGAAGTAGATGGGCATATGATGCCTTCTTCTTCAAGGTCTCCTGATAGGCCTTGCAATATGGCCATCTTTGCCACAATGGAAGCAAGTTCCCTTTAAAGCAATCTCTTTGGCCTTCTTCTTGACCACACCTCCCATAGGCTTTATGGATTTCTTCTTCTTCTTCCCACCAGCATCACAACCTCGCTATCCCTGTTGTTTGAAGGCTCGGCTATCTAGATTAGACTAATCAGCTTGGGTATAGTGGATGTAATCTTGTTCATCCTATAGTTAAGCACAAATTGTGCATAATTATCGATCAAACTAGATGGAATTAAATCTATACTTAATTCATGATCAATGGTAAAACCTAACTGGCCCAATCTCTCATTGTAGCCATTCGTCTTTAGTTCATGCTTCATTAGAGAATGTCCCCTCTACCATCTTAGAGTGGAAAAGTGCCTTAGAGATCTAAAACCTTTCGGATCTCCCTTACTCATCAAAGAGTTGTCTAAGATGGAAGACAATGGTATTAGCATCCATAGTCTCATGCTGCTTTTGAAGCTCTAGTGATATAGAGGCAAGCATAATATAGCCCATCATCCAGATGCTTCTTGTATGCATTCAGAACTCCTTCAAAAGCATCAATAGTAGGGGAATCGGGAAGTGACTCATTTAGGACATAGGCTATCTTTTCAATTTTGAGAACTATTCTCAAATTTCAAATCCAATTCAGGAAGTTCGGCCCAGTTTATTTGACTCGAGTATTGAACACAGATTCACGTTGGATGACATGATTCTAGCAACCTAGATGTAAAATATATCATCTTAAGAATGTACATGAATGCATTATATTAGGTCTTTAATAAAATATATTATGGCTCCCACTATTTTATTGCTAACCCATAACCCTCACTATGAATTCGAGAGAACTTATTTGGAAGTTAACCTAATGGTTCGATGTCCAATTCCAATTTATGAAAAACCTTGAGTTAGCTCAACAAGCCTTCTTAAATCAAATTGGTAAGTATCTGATCCATACCAATTACATTTATAAATGCAATTACCGAATTGTGCTATCAGTTAATTGATGTGTGCACAAATCATTGGGCTATCAACTTTTTATACATGTACATCTCATGTACATTTACCCAACACCACCTCAAATTTACATTGACCTTAAATCATCTCAATAAATCAATAAAATCAGTTCCGACCAACCCATTTATCATGAAATCATATTTCAATGGTTTGAACATATTCTTTTAGAGCAGACTTAAGTCAGTTCAACAACCCAGCATCTAGAAGAACTCTGGTTCTCCCCATATTAATGGAAGGCATTAGTCTTAATTATTATTTATTAAGGGATTTATTAATAAAGTCTCATCATATTTATGTCATGTTAAACATACATCCATACATAAACATTCAATAGTTACTATAATTATATGGCACGATTATGGACAATCTAACATCAATCTCTTGAGCCATGGAAGGATTGACTAGGTCTAACCTAGGTAGATGCATGAATTACAACATATAAAGAAATCAAATTCATATTTCTAAGTTTTCTTGCTTATGGCACCATCTCCATTTTTTGTATCTTCATTCTATCATAATCCTATGTAATCTAATTACATATTTCAAAATAGAAAAGCTCAATTTACATTTGAAGGGACTGAGATGAGAAAAAAAATACATGAGAAAGAAAAAAAGAGGCAAGGACCCGCAGACCCTATTTACCGTAAAACAAAATAAATTATGCATGCTTAATCACATTGGGCTTAAGTCCGTAATCATCTATCATATCATTCCACTCACCCCTAGCATGCATTTTCTATTGCATAAAACAAATTTAAATAAGGTAGTGACAATTTTGGAATCCAAATATAAAAGTTGGTTTCAACTCTTTAACCGAAATTGCTTACTTATGTTGTTTCGGTTAATTTAATTTTATTGTCATTTCAATATTGGTTTTAATATTTAATCAAATTAATTAAATTCTATATTTCTAGAAATTAACTCAAAATTAATCTACCTTCAAATCAAGTTATTATGATGTCAAAAATTAAACAATTTAATTTTAACATACATACCACTATCTAGTCATACTAGAATTGTAATTTCTCAACTTAAATTAATTCAAAATTAATTTCCAAAAATTTCCATAACCTTATATCATCATTCTAAGCATCTTTAGATCAGCTCAAGTCTATCAAAATAATTTTGACACAAGCCAAAATAATCAAGACAAACGAACCAAGATACTAGACACCTAAAATGACTCATTTATCATCTAGAATTAATTTGGAAATCTAAATTCGAGCAAAATAATTTTGGCATACATTTAACATCAAAATAACACATTAAATATCATATAAAAAATATTCTAAGGTGTTGGAACTGAAATATAGACATACAAAAAATTCAAACAAAATAGCCCCTCCAGGTGCACAAAAGCAGATCCATTTTGGTACTTGTTTGAAAAATTAATTAAAACGATTCTTAATTAATTATTGGATACCTCCATAGGCTTAAACGCATTCTCAATATGTCTAAATAATTTTTTTATAATCAAATTACAAAAAAAATTATGAACAGCCACATCATACAAACCAAACAACATCACAAGTTTATCAAAATATAATTTTCAGCAATTTTGTAATAAATTCAAAATTAATTATTTGAATTATATTCAAACCATTTTTCAATCAAAATAATTATTCTCAATTATTTCATGATCAGATTATAGAAAGAAAAATATTTAAAACGTATTTTACAAATTAATTTCAATTTTTCATACCTATAAAACCAAAATAGCCAAAACTATACAATCGAATTGCACCTTTAATTAAAATTAATTTTAATGGATATAATGTTGGATTTTGAACATGTATCTCATACACAAAATATCAGCAGAAATGAAAAAATCAAAACCCAAATCATATGATTCTACTTGTGCCATTAAAACTAATTTAACAAAATTATAGTGGAAATTATACCTTTAATTTCTTAAACCAATTCTTTAAATTTCCTTCTTGTTGGGGTTGTAGCAAAATTATAGTGGATTGTCTCTAATGATAATCTACGCAAAAATGGAAGAAAGAAACCACAATGGGTAATTATTTGAACACACACAATGTGCTAGCATTGTCTATGTTCTTTGAGAGAAATTTTAAGAAAATTAACTATTAATTTTCTATGGTGGCTTATCAGTTTTTTCTGATAAAAATACTATTTATAGGTGTTTCCAAACACCCTAGAGTTGGAAAAATTACCAAAATAGGTTTAGAGGCCAATTTGGCATTTTATGTCAAACTGGCCAAGACTTGGTTAATTCTACCAGCAACTAACTGCATGCTGGGCTTGCCCAGTATGTAGGCATTGGCCTACCAGTGGCCTGTGGCAGGCCAGTGGCTAGCTACGGGCCCGCGACTCCCCGGAGAAATTTTTCCATAATTTTTTCTTGTGATCCCATCACAATCCGACCCTAAATAATTCTCTCATATCTTTGGATCCCATCTAAGACCATTTTACTCATTCTTTACACCTCCAATGTGTGTGACTCATTAGGTTTCCGGTTATGTTGGCCACCTGAATCAATAATTAATTCAAGTAAGTCATGAGCGGTATCTAGCAATACATCATGAACCCCAATTGATTAGAAAGTCAATGGTTTGACTACGAACCTTTCTATAAACAACAATATGTACAATTCATCCTTTCACCATACTATACACCACTCGGTTGAAAGCATGGACTATGTGTCAGCTCCCACTAGCCCAAGTGATGTTAGATCTTGTCCTTGGGACTCATTATTTATTATATATGTCACTGAAGACCATCTTTAAGATGTTTCCACTCTGGCCAGAGATTCCCGAGTAATGATCCCGATAAGAGGTTGTGGGTATACTCTCCCTCTATCAGGAGTAGTGAATCCTTTGTTGGCTACCTAATTACATTCGAATACCTCAAGTTGTACCCAATCACCACGCTATGAGCGACCTCTATAAGGCAACAAGGAATGGAGTCAAAGCATAGAATCAGTATCCAAGATATCATTGAGTACCTCAAGTTTAAGGATACATACACCATTGCTATGATGAGACTATCATTGACATTTGAATAGATAATCCATATGATTGTCTCATAGTAGGTCATCCAATGTACATGACTACTCTTAGCAAGCATTCATATATAAACTTTGAACATCTCATGCTCACAGCTTATGAGATCTACTACTTGATCCAATCAATGAGTATAACATATGCTAGTCTATCCAGATCAACAATGTCATGTCTTATTGATCCTATAATTAGGGATAATTTAGATACTAATATAATTACACATGATAGGAATTTCATTATCATGATCCTATCATGATTTCCTTCATGCTATGTTTTATATCGTGGACTTTCATTAATCAGTTTAAGATCTATATCAATTCATATGCAAATGAATACTAACATAATGAAAGACGTCTTTATGAATGTGAACACTAAGTGCCTAAGGCGATTGCCTTTTGGTCTCATCTCTAACAATCTCCCACTTGCACTAAAGCCAATCGCCATTGTACATTACACTATGGTCGAGGATATGACTATCATATTCCTTTTGGGGTTTTGGTCTAGTGACTCGATCATATTTTTTTGATAAGTGGAAACTCTTTCTCTCATTACATCGCATCTACCATTGATTTCTCTAATCAATTGATAAGATTGAGTACATGTTTGGACCTTTTGATGAGACCATGATTCCTTTGCACATGCAATGATTTTATTGTCATTCCAATCATATTGGATTTACAATACTAGGAATCACTTCTGACTTTGTGATGAATTGCCTCATCCAAACTGCTTCATCAGCTGCCTTGGAAGCTGTAATATATTTTCAGGTGTGGAATTCGTAGCCATCGCCTATGTGGAACTCTTCCAATCAACTACACAACCATTTAATGTGAATACATAGCATGACTAGGATTTTGGATTATCCTTGTCAAATTGGATGTTAATGTCCATAAACATGCTTACCTTAAGCTTATTATCTCCTTAAACTAAGAATACATCCTTATCGTTCTCAAGTATTTAAGGATTCCTTGACAGTGACCCATGAAACCTTTAAGAGATCATATTAATATCCACTCATGACACTCAGAGCTTGATATCCATTGGGCCTAGTACATAGCATAACACAAAGTGCTTCCAATAGCCAAAACTCATGGAGCATCACTCGTGCTCATACATTTATATTATGCCTTTGGACATAAAGGCTTAAAGAGTGTAATCCTATCGATCATAGGAATATCTCATAGACTATTTCATGCTAACCACTTTAGCATCTTATTTATGTACACTAAAAAAGACTGAGTAACGTCTTAGATCTATCTCTATAGATCATAATCCCCTTTTGACATGTTACTTTTAAAATCCTTCTAGGAGAATTATTTTAGAATAACAAATTAACTAACTTAGAAATGAGAGATCATTTCCAACTAATAGTATGTCTTCCACATACTTTATTAGGAACAAAATGGTACTCCCACTAACCTTCTTGAAAACATATGAATCATCCACATATTGTGAGAAAACAAACTCTTTGATTATCTCATCAATTTAGATGTTTCAACTACTAGATGTTTGCAGTAATCCATCAATGGATTTTGCAATTTGTATCCTGTTTCATCATCATCAGATATGAATCTCTTAGGTTGTGTTATGTACACATCTTAAGTCAGATTTCCAAAATGAAACATGTCTTCATATCCATTTGCTAATCTCATCACAATGAGTAGCAATGACTAAGAGTAACATGATGGATTTAAGCATAGTATATGGAGTAAAAAGTTTTGTCAAAGCCAACCTTTGTCTTTATCAATATCTTTTAACTACCAATTCTAGCTTTATAGGCAACTGCATTACCTTCCATGTCGATCTTCTTCATGAAAACACGCTTGCACCGAATGGGGTTTTGTTCCATTCGGTGGGTTAACCAAAGTCCATACTTGGTTTATATTTATGGAATCCATATCGACTTATGTCTTATGGCCATTAATCATATTCTGATCTCTTCATATTCTCTTCATAAGTAGCAAGCTCATCATCCTTTATGAGCAATATGGCCTTTTGTTCACTTATAAGAAATCGATCTCTTGCGAATAACTCGTATCCTACTTTATTTATGAAGCTCTTGTGTTTCATAAGGTCTTACTGTTACTTCATATATATGAATAACATATTTGGGCTTTGTCAATTGATTTGTGTCTGCTTATTTCCAAATTATTAAAATTGACTTCTTTACTTTACGCCTTTTTCCACTTCAAACTCTATTGAGGTTTTTCATTTGCGACTCATTTATGACCATTTTTTCAATTTGCATTGTCAAATAAATTTTAAATACAATCAAATCATATAGAAATTATTTATAATTAAATGTTGATTGCCACGCATTATCATTTTAATAATATTATTTAGTTCAATTTATATTATATCACTTTGTTCTATTGAACAGTACAAGTATATAAGTAGATAGACTGATAAATATAAATATTTTAATATAGATTTGGCGGAATATGGTGGTGATACAAGTAATATTTTTCTATATTATCATTTATGGTACTCTCCATCTACCCATAAAAATATGATTACTACTTTTATTTTTTTTTCAAAGTTATATATTTTTTTCTTTTTAACAGTATAGTTGATTTGCTATTTTTCTAATACATTTTTTTATAAATAAATATAAACTATTATTATTCCTTAATTTTAAATATAAAAATCCATTAATATGTATTATATTAAAAAAATGTATATAAGTTATCATAAAAAATGTGTATAAATTTATATTTTTAACCATATTATTGATTTTTTTTTTCGAGTTAAATTGAGCCTGAGGGATATCCCTTTCGAGGAAATGCATATCTAGAGCTTCAAATCCGTAATTAAAAATTAAGATATTTCATGTATAACTAAAGAAATATAATAATAATAATAATAATAATAATAATAATAATAATAATAATAAACAATAAAATTCCTTGTTCTTTGTTCTCACTTGCCTTATTATTACCTTGTGAGTTAAGTGTTGAAGTGATTTTGGATTGATGATAGTTTTAGGTCTCGGTTAAAAGTAGAAATTTCAATTTTTTTTTTCATTTTAACCTAAACATGCAGTCACTTTGCATAATATGCAAACACACTTTGCATGTTAACCTAGAGTGTTTATCCATAACTTTTACAAATAATATTTTGTAACATTTATAGATAATATCCATTTGCCAAGATCATCTCATGATTTTTATAACAAAATGGAAAAATAAAAAAGGTTTAAAACATGTTGACCTTAGGGTGATTGATTTCTATTTTGATCTTGACAATCAAATTAAATGTTATTTATCTCTTCATTTAGTGTTGTTTTGACAGTGTACAAAGTTTCAAGTTAATTGGATTTGATTTGTTTAGTGAACAAATCGGCCAAATATTGAAGGATAATTTCCTTCTCGGGAAGACATGTTCCCCCTCGGAAAAAGGTTCCCTCCTAGAGAAAAAAAGTTTTCCCCTCGGGAGATGCTCGATTCCAGCATTTCAAGCTTCAAGTCAAGTTCCAGAAAATTATCATGACCGGAAAATTTAATTGAGACTAGCCGTTAAAGAGCCGTTGAAAAAAATGATAAATCCAAGGCTGCCACATGTAAGGCTCTAATGGATATATGAATCTTCCAACCGAGAAATATGATTTTTCAACCGGAAAACTATTTTTGTCAGACAACAAAGTCAATCATCTTTTGAACATTACAAATAATTTTGGCACCATATGTAACAACTAATTGGAAGGTAAACATTATAAATTGACCTCCAAAAATTCTTAGAACACAAAAGCTTAATTTTAAGTGTGTCAAAACTCTTGCAATTTTTTCCCATCTCTATTGTAAGAAAGGTTTAAGTGTTAACCTTAAACACTTGAGTATAGGTTGTAAGAGTGATTCTAGTGAGAAAAACTCATGTTTGGGTTGTGTGTGAGCCTATTCAAAATACAAGGAATTGGTTATTGTATGAGGCATTAAAACACAAGGGATTTGGGTTTGGTGTAAGTCTTGAGAAAACACTTAGTTGTGGGTGAGATAGGAAAACTCTCTAGTTATGAGTTAACTAGGAAACTCTCTTGTAATCTCAAGTTGAGATAGTAGAACTCCTAATTGTAGTTGGGGAGAAGACTAAGGTTTGTTAACACTCGAACCTTTATAAATCATTGTGTGCAATCTTCTCTTGCTCTGTTACTTTCTATGTTTTATTTGCATATTGCTCTAACACTCAAAGAAATCCATTAAGCCAAAAATTTCTGTTAGCCACCAATTCCCCCCCCCCCCCCCCTCTCCCCTCTTAGTGCACCATCTTTCCAACAAAACAAACCTTTTAGAACCAACTTTACTAAATATACAAACAAAGCAAAAGGACCAAAAACTTTAATTGTATTTGATGAAACTCCTTTACTAGTCCAAGATGTATGATCACCAAAAATTCTCTTTTTTGCAAATTTGTAAGCTACTAACACTTTAGAGATTTCCTTGGTGTTTTTCCTTCAATCCTTATTGAAGAAGAGAGAAAAGCAAAAAGAAGAAAAACCAAAGAAAGAGAGAAAGGAAGTTACAAAATTATAGAATGAAAGCAACCAACCAAAGTTATTAGTTTTTTTTTAATCTTTTTATTCCTTATTCTTTCCTTACACATTTCTTCTTTTTCTTCTTATCTTTCTCCTTAAGTTTGTATTGGATAAGCAAGAATATGCATTAATTGCATGGCAAGGTGGCAAGGCAAAATGGCAAGATAATGAAGGAGGATCATGGAAGAAGCAATGCCACATTAACCAAGGTAATTACTTTAATATACCATTATGGTTAATTTAATTAACAACTTAATTAAATTATAATAATTTTAATTAACACTTTAATTAAAATTATATAGGAGTAGTTAAAATTAATCAATATTAAATTTAACTCAAATAATATAAATGATCATTTCTAATTTAATTCTCAATTAAATTAATATCCAGATCATAAATATTGACTAGCCAAATAATTTAATTTGAGTGTGACTTATAAGGTCAATAATTTTATTAGAATGGACATATAATATTACCTCCTTAATATTATATCAAACACCATTTTCGAATTCCTTATATACCTAGACACATTAAGTATCCTTTCGGAATTCTCTTTTTAATTACTAATAAAATCTCAAATATTAATTTGACCTCTAGATCATAATATTAAGTCCTCTCTTTATGATTCTGATATTGATTAGGGTCACAGCATATCAAACTTTATTGGTTAGTATAATAATGAGTGGTAATTTGTGTTCTGATTAAAATAAGACTTATCATTATTTATATAACTAATAATATCAATCTCACATTGAATAAGTCATATTTCTTTTGATAAGGAATTCATTTTATTAGAACCAAAATATCAACTCCATTAGGATGTTGCCTTAGTGCTACAAGGTAATGAGTCATACTATTGGTAATCTTATATCTCACTACATGACTAAATAAGGTGACTATGAATCGAATTACCAAGCGTGAATAGCCTAGTACAAGGCAAGAGCAAATTCATAGCCACCCATGAAAGGACAGTCTTGACACCTCAAGTCAAAGGACTTCAAGTTATAAAAGACTCATATATAATGACCAAGATAATAACTGTAATGCCCCCAAGGCAAGGCCTAAAAGGTAATATGGTATAAGAAGGCTAATTCGATAATTTAAAGGGAGAATATGAATATACATTGAATATATGAGAGTTATATTGTAAGGATAAGAAGGTATATTTGGGGTATATGTAAGGTATATTGGTCAATTTTGGCTTTGGTTTGCTATGAGGAATGAAAGAAATAAAGAAAAGTGTGAAAAATATGATTCATGCCCGTGAACAAAGTGTTCATGGCCATGAACATTGTGGTCAAGAATAAGCATTGATTATTTTTACTGTGAACATTCATGGCCATGAAGGTTTTGTTCATGATTGTGAATGATTTGTTCATGACTGTGAAAGGTCTAGTATAAAAGCTTTTTACATAATCTTATTATCATTTTTCACCATTTTATCAACTCTCAAACCCTAGGAACCGTCCATACACACCTAAGAACCATATATGAGTGTTTCTCCATGGATTTTTGAGTGATCAAACACCAAAACCAAGAGAGAAACTAAGATCAAAGTGGGATTTAAGAGATTTACCAAGGAAAAAAGATGAAGTTGGAGAGAGAAAGTATGGAGGCTGATGGAGCTCGGGTCTTCCACCAAATCAAATTTTTGGGTAAGATTTCATGTTTTGATATGATTTACCCGAATTGGGTAGAAACCCATTTGTAGATGGGTATGTTAGAGATGAACCTTTGGATTGCTTAGGGGAAAACTTCCCTTTGAGCTTGATTGTGATGTTAAACACATATTGGAGGAGGATTTAAGAAGGAAGAACCTTGGTTAATGGTTTTTGAGTTAGGGTTGGTGTATATGGCTTTGCATAGTTATAGATATTGATATATAGCTTGAGTTAATGAGAAATAGTTGTGATTATGTCTAGGCGGTGCATTTGGAAGGTGGAATTAACCACCAAGGAGGCTAGATAAGCTTAAAGCTTGGAATTTGAGTTGGCTTCATATGAGATAAGTACACATATGCATCTTTAACTTGTTAATTGACATAAAAAAAATGTAGTAGATGGCATGCTAAATGGAAATAATTGGTAACTAATATGTGTGTGTGTGTATATATATATATATATATATATATATAAGTCAAAGAGCTATAAATGGTATATGAAGAAAGAAATTAAAGTTAAGCTTAATTAAATAGCGTGGTTTTGGTATGGTAAAAGCACTCAAGACCCATAATCGGTAAATACATAATTAAGAAGAATAGAGTTATATGAGAATTATATAAGAAATGGCTCTTGAACTTATATAAGATATATTAACTAAGTAAATGATAAAAATATGACCTAGTATTCTAGGCATACATGTTATCAATGGCAAGATATATAGAATGAAATAAAGGAAACATAGAACTTGAGTTCTCTAATATGACCATTAGAAGTTAGTAATGATATTTACGCATGTATATTGTAGGGCCACTAATCCAATTGCTTGTAAGCTAGGCTTAATGCCCATACTAAGAATTAGTAGTTGGTAGTGCATAAGTTCTATAAGAGCACTTAAAGTGTATGAAGAATGGCATAAAAGAGGTGAGTCTCTTACTTGAGAACTTGTAAATTGATGAGATATGAAAGCATGAAATGGTATGTTTAAATGTTAGAGAAGTTAATTTGGGGTAAGTGAATATGTATAAAATGATAAATTAGCATGAAAATGGTATGTGAATTGTATGCAATGCTTGAGTTGTTGAGCTTGGTTGTGAACCTATTATGCAATGATTTGAATCATGTAAATTTGAATGTAATTGTGTCATATGCCCATGGATGAATGTTAAATGTGTTTAGGAAGAGTTTAGAATTGGAATTTTGGCAAAATTTGATTATAGGAATATGTTAGATCCTTTCACAACCAATGTCACAACCAATGTCACAACCAAGCTGAAAATTGTTATGGCCATGAATCTAACAGTCATGGCCATGAATCTAACTGTCACGACCATGAATCTTAGTCCAGAATGCTTCACGGCTAGGCTTCACATCCAGGGCAAAATTCATGGCCGTGAAGGCACTGTTCATAATAAAAAAAAATATGTTCAAATGATGTTTAAATGGCTCCATGACATGACAAATATACCTAAATGATAGAGTATGATGTTATATCATATAAGAACATGCTTATGAACCTAATTATTATATGTGAACATGAATATGTTTTATGTACAATGATGAAAACATGAAAGAATGAGATTAAAATGAGAAAATACTTTGATATAAATGCTCATTTCTCTACCTGAGGACTACTTAAGGGTAGATGGTGCACCATAAAGGGGATAAGCGATATGTGTCAATGAGATGTATGAGTGAGGATCAAAATGACTAGCCTTGGTCTAGGTGCTCCTGTTCCTGGTACTCATATTTACTATACTCAGTCATGATAGCTAAGCTCAGGTATAAGTGCACTTGACTTGAGAAGTTTGGATGAGCACATATACATTGTGAGTAGGATGACTAGCTCTAGTCTGAGTAAGCCTATTTCACACCCCGTATCTTGCTAGTCCAAGAATGAGGCTTGGGCTATTTATTTAAATAAGAAAACGGAACATAGGAATTTATTATTTGCATGCAACAAAATGAGAAAAGTAATATGATGTACCATCAATTTGTTATACGATCTTGATATGTTATTGTTTTTGGTGTATGTATTCTGAACACACATATGATCTGCATGCATTAAATAATGATAGACAAATAAGATATGTAAATAATAGATGAAAAAGAGCGATGGTCGACTCAATTACCAGTTTTAAAAGTAAAGGCTTAAATTATGGGTGTTTAACTCCCTTCTATATTAGATATATGCTCGAGTATCTGAGAGGTCAATAGGTTGATTGGTAATTGAGTTATAAAGGAACCGCCGAGCGGTTTAACTTTGAAATAACTATACTAGAATCTAGATATGCATGAAGTTGAAATATTGGGATATTTAAATAAAGTAAAAGAAATGTAAATTGTAAACTATCTAAGCATGTATGTGTGAGGCATTGACTAAATATGTGACTACAATATGAGTATTGATTTAATGCTTTGACATTGTTATGATTACATGGCTTAAATATGAACATGTCACCAATTTTACATGCTATAAATTATATGATTACATGTTAGAGTTGATATGCATATATGTATTACTAAGCTATGAATAGCTTCGCATGTTTTCATGTGCACACAGGTTATGGAGCCAATATGTTGATGTAGCAGTTGACAACGGAGAGGCCGAAGCCCATGCAAAGAGGAGACCGTGTATACTGGATTTGAGTTGGACATAGTTATAACATGCATTTATTTATTGCATTCATTATTGGGAATGTAATTAATTAGGTTGGCTATCTTGTAATGATGTAATATGATGTAAAGCAAAATTAAAGAAAAGGATAAAATAATAGATGTAGCTATAGATATAGCTCAACTAGATATAGTTGAGATGCACATGATGAAGGCCTTGTGGGCCTAATCTAGTATATGAAATGTGATTAAATAGGAAAACTGAAACTAGTGGCAACTAGTTTAGAGTATATTCAATAAGTTAGAAAAATAAGTCTAATTGAGTATACATACTTATAGAATAATAATGATCTATATAGAAAAAATTTTAAAGTTAGACAAGTTATAGCTACCACTCTATAATACTTTCTATGTATTAGGGGTTACATTCCTAATATATGGAAGAGTGTTACAATAACTATAGATATTGAGAACTACCTGCGTAATTATCATGCGTCACTATTTGATACCCTTAACTCTTTAAGAACTCACTGGTTTATCCAGATATCACTATATCATGGAGAATGAGATTTTTCATCAAAATAAATCATGTGATAACCTGGAGGCTCAATGAATACCCAATATACTGTTCTTTTATAGTTATGAACATTTTTAAGATTATCTTTTATCATAGATATTTATCTCATTATTATCAACAATTTGATAATAGATTCTCTATGGATAATCAATGGTTTGTATATTTTATAGTATAATATAACTACTACATTCATAATTTAATCAATAACTTGAATATTTTATTTATTATGAATATGAAATATATATATGTCCATTATGATATATTATTTAATATATAAAAAGAAGTGAATGCACACTACTAACATACACACCATTGATAACACTAAGAAGTTCTGAAATTTTGCGAAAATGAAATGGGAAAAGAGGAAATCAAGACTCAAGACATCACTTTGTGAGCTAAATTGTTCCTCAAGAGACTACAAACTTTCAAATATTACTCCAAGAACACAAAATTTATCCATAACCTTTAATAAAGAAAAAAAATTTAATAATTGAGTATCAAATCAAAAGTATATATATTATAGTTAAATCTTAATGGGAAGAGGAACTAAAAATCCTTTCCCAAAAAGAACTAAAAATAAAATCAATGGAAAGAAGAAATGAACATCAACCCATTTCTTCATTCATTATGTGAAATAAAAAGTTCATTCTTGAAGTATAAATTTGTAGATGAAGCTATACATAAAACTTAAAATCTCTAATTAACTAACTACATAAATCTACCAGTGCTCAATGCAATCTTTTTATCAAAATTGACCTCTTTCTTCTCCTTCAAATGAAGGAATTTCGACCAAAATCCTTTCTTCTTCTTGTTTCCATGCTTGTCGCTAGCTTGACATATCGAAACAAAAGCAAGTGATATGCTTTTCTTCAACCCATTGTCCAAATTCACTTTGAAAGATATAAAGCCCATAAAATCCGAATCGTTCCTCTAGTGAAGACAGTGGTGATGATGATGAACTAGAGACATGTGGGTCGACGAAGAAGCAGAAAATGAAACACAAGATGAATATACAAGTCTAACCTTGGCCGTATAATTAGAGGCATCAACATAGAGTTGACCTAACTTCTCTCTTAAACAAGATGGGCAAACTCCTAGCTTTTGATCATAATATGGATGATATTTGCATACCCTTTCTGATTTAGGGAAACCCATTTTCTATCTCTAAAGATAGATCAATAATCAAAACTAAACCAAATAAAAAATTTTATTTTCTTTCCTACTTTCTATTGGCCTTGCTTAATAATTTCTCTTCTACTGAGCTTTGCCGTTGACAAATGCTACTTGTTTCAACACTTTTTATCCCAAGTTATCCTAACTAGTATAAAATACTTGTACTTTTACTGTAGGTTGAAAAAAACAAGTGAGTGAGTGGATAGAATACAAATATTTTATATTAATTGGAATAAGTTAGAACAAAAAATGTTGGAATAAGTAATATTTTTCTTTGGCATTATATATATAGGTAAACCCATAATGTTACCTATTTCCAAGAAGGTCGCAATTGGTGAATTTAGATACCCAATTCAGTTTACACATGCGGGAAATAAGGATGAGTTGATGTAGGTTCCTTTCAGTTTAACTAGAGATTTTGAATTATAATTTTAGGTATATAGTTACCGTAACACTCATGGAAGTACTTTGCTATTCTTGAAATCTTATGCAACACAAATAGAATCTCACTATATTATATTTTTACTCTTTATTTTATTAATATTTATTAAAAGAAAAAAAAATTATTTTTATTATAAGAAAAGAGAAAAGTAATACACTAATAAAAAGATAGAACATGCATAAAAAGTTAGTCTACTTTAATTATATGTAGAATAGAGAGTGAAATTAGGCTCTGTAGATGTAGAGAGACAAACTCACTATCTTTTCTAAATTTTAAAAATAAAGAGTCCGTTGTAAACACTTTTTATAGACTTACTCTTTAAAATAAAGAAGAGAGCTCAAATAAAAAGTATTTGGGATGCTTTCAGATATAAATATTAGGTGAATCACAAAAGAAATTAATTATAATATTTTTCAATTAAGATTTTATTTTTGTTAACAATTTGAATCCTAATTTTACAGGAATTCTTTTTAATTTAATCTTTGTGTTAGTTTTCAATTTGAAACAAAGTTCAAAAATCTATATGTGGTTTCATGCTTTTGTAATTTTAAGTATGAGATTTTTTTCGAACCAAAAAGAGTTTTGTAGTTTGTGTCGTTAGTAAATTAAAGTTTTTTTTAATCATAATAATGTTAAAAACGCTTAGCTGGTGCCAATATGTAATAAAATACAAACCAGCTTAGTATACTTTAAAATTGCAAAAATATTACACATAAGTATCGGCTTATAGTTTTCTAACATTATTATAACCAAAAAATTTAATTTACTAATTCTACAAACTATAAGATCCTTTTTTATCCAAAAAAAACATTGCACTTAAAATTATAAAAGCGTGAAACAACATATAGATTTTTTGAGTTGTTCCCTTCAATTGATTTCGAACTTTTCCCTTCAATTGATCTCTTGATGTATTGTTAACATTCATATTTTAAAGTTCATGTCTCCTTTTTATCCATATTTTTACCTTTAGAATCGGAACTTATATTTTAACTTATTTTAATTAGAAGAGTGAGAAGAAGAAAAGAACAGGGGAGGAGAATGCATAAAAAATATGATAAAGAAAAGTTTGGAGTATGAGTTTTAATAGTATATTTACGTCCCATTTTCTTTAGAAACCAATTAAAAATTGATAAAAAAAATTGAATAAAAAATTATAAAAATTCAATTTACTCAAAAAAGGGAGAATTTCGATTGAAAAAAGACAAAAAGTTATCTAACTTCTTAGTAATTTTATTAATGAATAGTATAGGAACAAATTTCTACCATTACCTAAATAAATACTTAAACCATACAAATTTTATCTGTATTTGTTTTTTTATCTCATTTACTCATTTTTGTCCACTTTATTTTTGGAAAATTTTCAAAAATGTCAAAAAGTTCCAAAAATAATACAACAATACTTCTACTTAAAACCTTTTTCAAAACTAACAAAAACATCTAAAAAATTTTCAAAAAAAAAACCTACACTCAAAAAATTACCTCCAAGTATACCAAAAAAATGCACATTTGGTATATTTCCAATATAACTTGGATATACTTCAATATACATTGTAAATACCTTGGCTATACTTTGATTCGGTATATCTTAAAAATATCTTGAGAATACCTTGAATATACATTGGAATACTTCAGAAATTCTTTGGATATATTTTGGTTGAATTGCCTAAATTTTTACTAAAAAGAAGAAGAAAGAAGAATAGATGACCTTAATCTATAATTTATATAAAATAAAATAAGAAACAAGCAAGTCAACATTCAAATTTCTGCTTCTATAATTTCTTCAAGCTTTTGATGATATTGTCCAAGCTTCTAATGTTGGGTCTCTCAACTAGAAGTCGACTAACAGCTCTTCCACTAATTTTTCACTAATTCTAATTGATTCCAACATTTGTTGTGACTATTAAGGCCTACAAGCTAAAATCTATCGATTCTAATTGATAGTTACAATGAATTCAAGAAATGAAAACCGGGAAAAAGTTCAATCTGACAACCTTCTATTAATTCCAGCACAAAGAAAATAATAATCCATGCGAAAATCTATCCTTCTTGTAAGCTTTGCCACTAGCTCATTAACTATGGCCTTTTCTTTTTCTTGCTGCATAATGGCAAGGTCATTGAGAAATGAGTATGAAACAATGATGGATGGAGGCTTTAAATTTTAAGAAGTTAGAACAATAGGAAACACTTGTATCCAAAAAAATCAAGTTCTCTCTATAACTATCAAAAGATGGTAGACAAAAGGGCAAAGCAATGAAGAAAAAGGCTATGGAGTGGAAGAACAAAGCAGAGGAGGCCACAAGACTTGGTGGCTCTAAGATGAAAATAAAAAACAAAAAAGAGGTAATATTAAATAGTGCATTTGATGGGTTTTTTTGAAAGAAAAAGTTAAAAATTGGTAAATGGTGTAAAATTCTCAATTTTTTGTATTTCATTTTTCCACTTAAACCATAAGTAATGCATGTATTCACACACATGCTAATGTATTTTTTCAGGCCAATAATTATTGACATGTGGTATTAGTGGATTCAATTGTTATATTAAATTTTTAATTATTGAGAAAAGGTTAAAAAAAATTCCACATACAGTCGAATCTCTGATTTAGTTTCTATGTCTAAATTTTCAATCTTCAAGGTAAATAAACCAAAAGAAAAAATTTGAATAATTTAATCAATAGTCTTAGAGCGTTGTAATTGGTGGGCATAAGTAAAGCAATTATAGAGAATGAGAGACTAAAAAGTAGGGAGAAGAAAGTGAATGAGAGGTAGAGTTGCAAAAATTATACTTGATAAGGAAGAGTTGTAATTAAGGTTGGGTTTTAATAGGTTTCACTAGGACAAGAAGAAATATAGAGAAAATGTGTTAAAAAGTGCTGGATTTTGTATAGATTTGAGTGGCTCAAATGGGCTTTGATACAATCCAAAACCCTTAATAATTAATAAAAGAAAATAAAAAAAATATAGAGGCACTCGTATTAGAAATAAAAATCTACTCCTCCCCCGTTACAAAAGAGAACAGGAAAATGACAATGTTTTTCGGCTTTGCTACTTTGAAATTTTTCTTAGTAAAATTGTCTTTTTCATAAGTTATCTAAGAGAACTAAAGACGTTTTTGCACTATGGAATTTTTTGGGTTATAATAAGACATATCACATGCATTAAAATTAAAATTTTAAATCCAAACCATTGGAACGCCTTATGTAACTATGATTAATTAACCTAAATAATGGTTTGAAGAATATTACCTTTACAATAAGAGAATTTAAGTTTTCAAGACTTCTTACTGGACTATTGCAAACTATAGTAATCTTCTCTTGGGTTACCTCTAAAAGAAATCCATGCGAAGATGCAAAGAAGAAAACCTTGAAGACTATAGGTTGATCACAATCTCTTGTGCTAGCACAAGAGAATGATCTTTGAGAGAGGGGAGAATGAGCACTTTGTTCTCTAGAGTTACAACTGCTGAATAATGTAAAAAAAAAGGACTATATAAACAAATTAGGTCTCAATATCTAACATGTTTCATGATTGCGAAACTAGTGTTGCGCTCATGAAATGCTCTTTATTGAGCAATTCCCGAACGAGAAGACCATTTTTCCAATCAAGATTTTAGTCTAGTAGGTTTTCCCATTCATGAGCTGGACTTTCGCACTCGGGACAAAAGTGCACTATCAAAAAGCTTATTTGTGCATGCGAACCATTTCGCACTTGCAATATTGCAAACCTTAAGGGAGAAACAATTATATGCCAAACTAAGCAAATGCAAATTTTGGTTAGACCATGTGGTATTCCTTGGACATATGGTATCAGGCAGAGGCATAAAAGTAGATCCAAAGAAAATAGAGACCATCGAAAATTGGGAAGCTCCTAAGAATGTTGCAGAGGTACGTAGTTTTCTGGGTTTAGTCAAGTATTATCGCAGATTTGTTGATGGATTTTCATTGATTGCTAACCCTTTGACTAAATTGCTAAAAAAGAATGTGTTATTTGAGTGGACTTTAGAGTGTCAAAGTAGATTTAAAGAATTAAAACACAAGCTAACTTCTGCACCAGTGTTAGCTATTCCTACATACACAGGAGGGTTTACAGTATACAGTGATGCTTCACACCAAGGCTTAGGATGTGTATTGATGTAGCATGGTAAAGTGATAGCTCATGCATCCAGGCAGTTGAGACCACATGAAATATCATATCCAATGCATGATTTAGAATTGGCCGTAGTTGTATTTGCATTGAAAATTTAGAGGCATCATTTGTATGGTGAGACATTCTAGATCTTCACAGACCATAAGAGTTGGAGTTATCTACTGACATATAAAGAATTAAACTTGAGACAGAGGCGATGGTTAGAACTATTAAAGGATTATGACTATACAATTGAATACCATACAGGGAAGGCAAATGTAGTGGCAGATATAATAAGTAGGAAGTCTAGTGGCAATATGGCTCACTTGCATGCAACCTCTCTTCCATATTTGATTCAACTATGGTTTATGAAAGTTGAATTGAATATGCATGATAATAGGTCATTGATTGCTACTCTTCAGGTTAGACCTATACTAATAGATAAAATCAAAGAAGGATGGGGTAGAGATCCTCAATTGTATGAGAAAATTGAAATGGCAAAGCAGGGAAAAGCAAAGACTTCCATTTGTAGAATGATACATTGATGTTAAAGTCATGCATATGTGTTCCAAACATTGATAACCTGAGCCAAGAAATAATGGAAGAGGCACATAATGCACCATATGCAATGCACCTAGGGATGACAAAGATGTATCATAGTTCGAGACCTCATTATTGGTGGCCAAGGATGAAGAAAGACATAGTAGAATATGTTTCTAAATGCTTAACATGCCAGCAAATTAAAGTAGAACGCCAGGCATCAATTGGTAAACTACATCTATTAGCAGTGCAAAAATGGAAATGAGAGAAAATAATGATGGGCTTTATTTATGGATTGCCAAGAACTCCACGAAAGAATGATGCTATATGGGTAATTATTGATAGATTAACCAAGTCAGCACATTTTCTGCCTATCAGATGGGGGTGTACACTTGCAGATTAACCAAGTTAGCACATTTTCTGCCTATTAGATGGGGTGTATAGTTGAGAATTTAGCAAAGTTATATGTCAAAGAACAGTTAGATTACATGGCATTCTATTATCCATCGTGTCTGATAGAGATCCACGATTTACTTCTCAGTTTTGGGTGAGTTTGCAAAATGCATTGGGAACAAAATTGAATTTTAGTACAACATTTCAACCATAGACTAATAGATAGTCAAATTGAACTATACAAACATTGGAGGATATGCTCAGGGCATCTGTTATGGAATTTAGAAGAACATGGGATGAATATGTGGCACTAATAGAGTTTGCATATAACAATCAATACCACAATAGTATCCAGATAGCACCTTATGAAGCATTATATGGCAGAAAGTGTAGAAGCCTAATTATTTGGGATCAAGAAGGTACACGAGCAATTGAAGGACCAGAAATGGTACATGATACAGTAGACAAGATCAAGACAGTTAAAAGCAAACTCAAGGCAACACAAGATAGACAAAAGAGCTATGTTAATAATCTTAGAAGAGAAATGGAATATGAGGTAGGCAAAAAGGTATTTTTTGAGTGTCACCATGGAAAGGAGTAATCTGATTTAGCAAGAAGGGAAAATTGAGTTAAGGTACATAGGGCCTTATGAAATTCTTGAAAAGGTTGGACCATTGGCATACAAGTTAGCTTTTCCACTGGAGATGGCTCATATTCATAATGTGTTTCATGTTAGTATGCTAAGAAGATACAAATCAGATCCTACATATGTACTTAAATATCAGGCCATTGAGATTGTAGAAGATATGAGTTATATAAAAGAACCAGTAGAACTCATTGGATACATGATAAAACAGTTGAGAAACAAGGAAATACCTTTAGTGAAAGTGTTATAGAGGAACCATTCACGGGAAGAAGCAACATGGGAAACATAAGAGAATATGAAAAGATGATATCCACACTTGTTCCCAGGTACCAATTTTGAGGATGAAATTTTAAAAAAGAGGGGAGAATTGTAACATCCTCAATCGTCTCTATATGCATTATTACATATATTTCATTTTGACATGTTCATTTTATATATGTTATTCACATGAACACATGCATATATAGGGATTTTAGCTTGAACGTATTCACGGGATAGACTTGCCACGGGTCGATTTATCACAATAGGAATAAGTCACACGTGTCTAGTTATAATTTAAATGAGGGTGACAAGGTATTAGAAATATAATGGAATAAAATGATTAAATTAAAAATAAATGAGACTTGGCATAGTTATTTTAATTAAGAGTAGACTATATGATTAGCTAGCATTTTTGGCATTGACTAGGTACATGTAAAAATATAGAAAGAAATAATAAAAATAATAAATAAATAAATGAGTAAATGAATAAATAAATAAACAAGATAGAAAAAAAAGAGGTGGGACAAAGAAGAGAGCCGGTTTACTAATTGTAAAATCTGTCTTTGGCCTTCTCTTCCATGGTTGGCTTCTCTATCTTCTTCTCATTGTTTTCTTCCATTTCTCCTTAAAGCTCAGCCACAAACTAGTCACAGGTGAGTTAATTAATCCTTTCTTTGTTGTTAATCATGATTTAAGTGTTGATGGATCATGGTTTCGGTAGTATAAGTGACTATATCACTTCTGGAATTCTGCTTTAGGGATAGTTAGTTGTTGCTCTGTTTCCTTCATGTTAGGGAGTGATTTTGGAGAAACCCGAAACATCAAACTTGTAGATAATTGTCTTAGGTTTATGTCTATATAAATAGTTTTTAAGGATTTTGTGTCTATGGAAAGATATTGGTATTGGACTAGAACTGGTTTGGTTGTAGAACCTAGCTGAATCACCCATTATTTTGGGTCCTTTTCTATATGATGGAGTCTATAATTGAAGAAACTCAAAACACAAATCATTTTTTTAGCTATCTATATACTAAATTTCATAATCAGATTATGGGTGGATGTTGAGTTATGGTGAAGGGAATCATGTCTGTTCCATAATTTGAGCTGCCTGCTTAGTGCCCTGTGCAGGTCTAGTCAGTTGTTTGCTCATTTTGAGCTCTTTATAGACATAATATGTAACATCTTCAACTGCCCATATATGCATTCTCACATGCATTCCATTTGAACATGTTCATTTTATAAATGTCATTCACATAAAACACATTCGTACATATGGATTTTGGCGTGAATGTGTTCACGAGCTAGACTTGCCACGGGTCGGCTTATTACAATAGGAATAAGTCGCACATGTCTAATTATAATTTAAATAAGGACATAAGATATTGAAAATGAAATCAAATAAAATGATCAATTTGAAATAAATGAAATTTGGTATAGTTAAATTGATTAAATTTGATATTTTGATTAGATAATACTATTGGCATTGACTAGGTACATGTAAGTATGTAGATGAAATAATATTAATAGTAAATAAATAAATAAGGATAAGGGACAGAAAAAAAGAAAAGAAAAAAAAAAGAAAAGGAAGAAAAGACAAAGAAAGTTAGACAGTTTTTGGCTAATCTATTGCTGCCTACTTTATTTTTTTACACATTTTGAGCAGCCTTTTTCCCCAACCTGTTTCTTCTTCTTCCCCCATAAGAACATTCTTTTCTTCATTGTTTCAATTAAGTTTTGCAGCAAATTCAGCCATTGCAAGTTTGTTTTTGGTAAGTAATCATCTCTTCTTATTTAAGTGTCCATTATAACTGATTAGGGTCTGTCACAAGCAGTATTTTGGCACTCGATTTTGATGCATATAGAGACTAATTTTGGAGAAACACAAACCATCAAACTTGTAGCTTTATGTCTTAGATTTATGGCTATATAAATAGTTTTTCATGATTTAGTTTTTGTGGAACAATATTAGCATGTGACTAAGACTGGTTCAATTGTGGAATCTAGCTGAATCACCTACAGTCTTGATTATTTTTCTATATGATAAAGTCTATATTTGAGGAAACTCAAGACACAAAAGTTGTGTTTCTTTGTGTTTAGTAGTATACTAAATTTCATGATCAGATTATAGGCGAATGTTGAGTTATGGTCAAGAGAGTCAAATCTATTCTATATTTAAGTTGCCTGCTTAGTGTCCTGTACAGGTCCAGTCAGTTGTTTTCCCCATTTTTATTGCCTTATAGACATAATCTATGTTAGAGATGTGCCCAAAAGGCAATCGCCTCAAGCACTTAGTGTACACATTTATAAAGACATTATTTCATTATATTAGTATTCATTTGTATATGAATTGATATAGATCTTAAACTGATTAATGAAAGTCCATGATATGAAACATAGCATGAAGGAAATCATGATGGGATCATGATAATGACATTCCTATCATGTGTAATTATGTTAGTATCTAAATTATCCCTAGTCATAGGATTAACAAGACCGGACATTGTTGATCAGGATAGACTAGCCATGTTATATTCCTTGATTAGAACAAGCAGTAGATCTCATAAGCTGTGAGCATGAGATGTTCAAAGTTAACATGTGGATGCTTGCTAAGAGTAGTCAAATACATTGAATGACCTGCTATAAGACAATCATATAATTATCTATTCAAATGTCAATGATAGTCTCATCATAGCAATTGTGCATGTATCCTTAGACTTGAGGTACTCAAGGATATCTTGGATACTGATTCAGTGCTTGGACTCCATTCCTTGTTGCCTCATAGAGGTCGCTCATAGGGTGGTGATTGGGTATTCGAAGGTAATTGGGTAGCCAATAGAGGATTCACCGCTCCTGATAGAGGGAAAGTTTACCCACGGCCTCTTGTTGGGATCATTACTCGGGAATCTCTGGCCAGAGTGGAACTATCATTAAGATGGTCTTTAGCGATATGTCTAATTGAGTAATGAGTCTCAGTGACAAGATCTAAAATCACTTGGGCTAGGTGTGACGTAGTCAATCTAGCGGGAGCTGACACATAGTCCATGCTCTGAACCAAGTGGGGTATAGAATGGTGAAAGGACGAGTTGTACATATTATTGTCTATGAAAGGTTCGCAGTCAAATCACTGACTTTTCGGTCAATTGGAGGTCATGATGTGTTGATAGATACCGCTCATGACTTTCTTAAATTATTTGATAATTTAGGTGACCAATATAACCGGGAACCTAATGGGTCACACGCTTTGGAGATGTAAAGAATGAGTAAAATGGCCTTGGTTGGGATCCAAAATATGAGAGAATTATTTCAAGCTGGTTCGCGATAAGATCGCGGGGAAAAATTGCTCGGAAAGGTTGATGGGCCCATGCGGGCCCGCTAGCCAGGCCCAGGGGGGCTGCTGTGTGCGCTAGCGCACAACTGTCCGCATGTGGCACCTAAATGGCCTAAAAGGCCATTTAAACCAATATTTACTATTCATAACTCCCAATTCTCTCTTAATTTTTGCTCTATGAATCTGATATTCTTTTGGATCTAAAAAACCACAAAAGACAAAATAGACAAGAAAAAATTATTGGGAGATGAAAAAAAAAGTTAATTTTTCTCTCAAAGGAATACATAACATTACTAGCATTTTGAGGTGTGATCAAGCCATCTCCCTAGTGGTTTCATTCTTTTTTCTTCGCGTGGATATTGTTAGAGACAATCCTAGATTGGATTGTCATGGTTTGCTACAACCCAACAAGGTAAGAAGTTGAAGAAAATCAAGAAATTATAAAGGTATAAATTTTGAATTTTCTTTGGTTAAATTAGATTTAATTGGCACATGTATAATCCTTTGATTCGGGTTTTGAAACTTTTTATTCTCTGCTGCATAATATGTATGTGATAAATGCTCAAAACCTTTCATTGGTATCAGAGCCATCTTGTGCCCATTAAAATTAATTTTAATTTAAGGTGCAATTGGATTGCATGGTTTTGATAATTTTGGAATTTTTGATTTGTAAAATTGAAATTAAGTTGTAAAATTTATTTTACATATTTTTCTTTCTATGATCTAATCATGAGATGATTGAGGATAATTATTTTGATTGAAAAATAGTTTGAATATGATTCAAATAATTAATTTTGAATTTATTACAAAATTGTTAAAATTGCATAGTTGATGAACATGTGATGTTGTTTGGCTTAATTGTTGGGGCTGTTCATATTTTTCTTGTAATTTGATTATGGAAAAATATGATTCAAATATTTAGACATATTGAGAATGTTTTTAAGCCACTGGAAGTGTCCAATAATTAATTAAAAATTGTTTTAGTTAATTTTTCAAACAAACACCGAAAAAGGACTGTTTTGGGTACCCGACGGGACTGTTTTGTTTGAATTTTTTTGTATGTGAATATTTCATTTCCAGCACCTTAAAATATTTTTATGTGATTAAAAATATGTTATTTTGATGTTAGTTGCATGCTAAAATTAATTTGCTCGAATTTAAATTTTCAAATTAATTCTAGACGGTAAATGGGTCGTTTTGAGCGTCTTATGTGTTGGTTCGTTTGTCTTAATGATTTTGGCTTGTGCCAAAATTATTTTTGTGGACTTAAGCTGATCTAAAGATGCTTAGAATGATGATTTGAAGTTCTGGAAATTTTGAGAATTTTTGAAAATTAATTTTGAATTAATTTAAGTTGAGCAAATGTCATATCTATTACTAGAAAGTGGCATATATGTTAAAATTAAATTGTTTAATTTTTGACATCATAATAATTTGATTTTAAGGTGAATTAATTCTGGAAATATTGAATTTAATTTAATTTGATTAATTATTAAATTAATCATTAAAATGACATA
>CATIWF010149182.1:0-44661 GCA_949630135.1 Balakata baccata | reverse complement strand
AGACAATCCAAGATTGGATTGTTGTGGTTTGCTACAACCCAACAAGATAAGAAGTTGAAGAAAAATCAAGAAATTATAAAGGTATAAATTTTGAATTTTCTTTGGTTAAATTAGTTTTAATTGGCACATGTATAATCCTTTCATTCGGGTTTTGAAATTTTTATTTTTCGCTACGTTATATGTATGTGATACATGCTCAAAACCCTTCACTCACATACTAGCAAAATGAAGAAAATCAGAGAAATGATTGAACCAGCAAATACTCAATCACAGCATTAGAAAATTGCTCTATAAATGCTTAACACCATAACCAAGACATGGATTTTCTCCAATATGCAAACAAGATATCAAAAACATCCTGGATATTGACAATGAAGCTCAAAGTAGAGAATTGACACTCATATTTGATGCCACAATGACTGAGGTTGAACAAAATCAAACATACAAAGACAAAGACACATTCAAGAAGGTGTTGAATCTGTATGGTATAGACAAACACTTCTAGTTCAAAATCACAAAATCATGTAGCAAGATATTTGTGGTAAAATGCATAGATGAAAAATGCAGCTGGTATATTAGAGCTTCAACATTAGGTAAATTTTCATCTATTCTTATATGTGTTGCACATCTATTGTATACTTTGCCAATATTTCAGCATTTTATACATCTCTACTAAAATGTCACACAGTTAAACTCTTATATGTATGCTACAATGTCCGGTATACTTTGTGTATTCTTTTGGTATACCTTGAAAGTATCTTCTGTTTCAACTACTCTTATACAATGGTTATGATGCCCTGTATACATTGAATATACCTTACGGGTACATATTACTGCCAATTACTAAGTTATATCCATGCTTTAGTGCCCAGTATACATTGTGTATACCTTTAGGTGTACCTACTACTATAAACTAGTTACCTATATCCATGCTTTAGTGTTCGGTATACAATGGGTATATCTTCCATATACCTTGGGAGTACCTTCTGCTGTCAATTGCTTGAGCTATACACGTAATATATTCTGCTATAAGTTAGATATACATATGGTATAACTTAAGCATATGTATCCATAGATACTAACATTTTCCAAACAACTATTACAATTGTAGGAAATACAAAAATGGTAAAAGTAAGAAAATTCAAAAAGGACCACACATGCTTTCTAGAGACCAGATTAGCATATCAAAGACAAGAACCTCATCTATTATTCCTGAATTCATAAAATCAAAATACATTAATGAGAAAAGATCTTATACACCTATTGATATCATCAGAGACATGAATGACGAACATGGAATGAAAATAAGCTACATAAAGGCTTGGAGATCAAAGGAAAAAGCACAAGAATTACTGAGGGAAAAACTAGATGAGTCATTCACTCTAATCTCGAAATTCTTGTACATATTGAAGGAAAAAAACCCAGGATCATTTGTGGACCTCAAAAAGCAAGATGATGACTCATTCCTTTATACATATATGACACTTGATGCTTCAATAAAAGGTTGGAGACACTATAAACCAGTTATGGTTGTTGATGGGATATTCTTAAAAGTAAGATATGGTGGAACCATGCTGACAGCATCAACACAAGATGTAGCTGGAAAAATATTTCCACTGTCATTCGCAATCATTGACTCTAAAAACGATGCAGCATGGTAATGGTTCTTCACTCGAGTCAGAAAGGCTTTTGGTTGTCATCAAGAACTATGTATAATATCATATAGGCATGACAACATTCAAAAAGGAATCACAAAAGTATACCTTGAAGCTACCCATGGTATTTGTGCCTACCACCTCCTTAAGAACCTTAAGACAAACTTCAAAAGAAACTCAAAGAACATAAGAGAACTATTCATCAAAGCAGTAAATGCATACACAACAGAAGACTTCAAAAGGTACATGAAGGAGCTTGACAGCATAGATATGAGGATTAGACCATCCAACATAGCAGAATCAATGAATGCAGTAAACAAAGCAGCAAGAGAGCTATCTATAACAACACTACTAAAAGTATCTGAGAGTTTTATTACAGGAATGGACATACAAGAATAGAAAAAAATGCAAGAGCAACCTTCACAAAGCCATCATTAAAGGATGAACATATGCTGACGGAAAACTACATCAAGTCAATGAGAATGCAGGTATATTTTTCTCTCATATTAAATATTCAGAAAAATCATTGGCATACCTTAGGTATACTTTCAGTATATCTCCATAATACATTAGGTACATAAATACACAAAAATATATAATGCTTAACATGAAAAAATAATTTAAAAAAATGACATTTTGTCTACTAAAGCAAGCAAAAGGGTCACATGATGAACTATTCAATGTATCTAAGGTGAACAAAATTTCACTATCAACCTCCTTCAAAGAACATGTACTTGTAAAAGATTCCATCTAGATGAGCTACAATGTCCTCACGCATTATCGGTATTAAACCACATCAACCAAGATCCTTATCTTTATTGCTCACATTTCTACACAAAGGAAAATTTGGTGGTAACATATAATGGGATTGTTCACCCACTTGGCAGCTAATCAACTTGGGAAATACCAATTAAAGTAGAACAAATACAAATAAAACCACCTCAAGGAAAAGTAAAGTCGGGAAGACCAAAGAAAAGAAGGATACAAGCACCATGGGAATCAAAAAAACATATCAAATGCAGTAGATATGTACAAATTAGACATAATAGGAAAACATGTTGAAACGTAGCTATATAAACAATGTCCCTTACTATTCAATTGAATATCTATCACAAATTACAAATTTCAATACCTTTGTTGTACATAGAAAATAATTAACTGCATACCTATACATACGTTAATATAACATACTCTAGGTATATGTTTAGTATACTTTGGGTATACCTATGACTATATACATTTGCTGATAATCTATAAACAATTTAAAGTTTGGTATATCTCCTGGATACCTTCGGTATATATCGAAAACACCTTCGGTATATCTCAGAGACACTTTCTCCCTAAAATATATAGAATAATAGGCGATACTCTTAGGTATATCTTAGATATATGTTAGGTTTATTTTGGGGAAACCTTGAGCATAAAATACATGGAACAATATAGCTTATAAACTCCGGTATATCTCGGGCATACTTTTGGTATATTTTGCAATTACCTTCGTCCTAAAACACGGGACAATAAAAAAGCTTATAAACTCCTGTATATATTTGGCCTACCTTTAGTATACTTTAGACATATCTCAGCTAACAGCTACATCTACACAAAAGCTTAAAGAGTCTGGTATATCTTTAGCATATATTAGGTATATTTTTTATATGACTTTAATAGTAGTTACATCTGTGCATACATTGGGGATACCTTATCAGTACTAGTATACCATCAGCATATATATTGGGAATACCTTATGAGGATTGGTATACCATCAGCATACATTGGGAATATCTCATATAATAACTAAACCCACAAAGAGGTTATAAATCCATGTATACAATAGGCATACATTTGGTATAATTTTAGTTTATTTTCAGCATAAAATACTTGACTATTAAAATCATTAACTATAAAATCTGGCAAAAAAATCTATTCATTAATAACATAAAATTTAAAAAACAAAATCAGTACATACAAGTAATTGTGACTATCATAAAATAAAAGTAAAAAAAAAAACATTTGTCATCCTGGTTTCACCTTCTTACGGGCTCTACCAGTGTATTTTGGCTTTCCAAGCAATTTTAGATCTTCCATATTTCCATAATGATAAAACCAACCTGATTCTACAATCCTCGATATTGACAATACCAAGAATCCTTTTGCCAAGTATTAAATGCTCAATATATAAGCATACAAATGCACCACAGTCACTGAATAAAAGAAAAGGAAAAAACATTTCAAAAGAGAAATCAAAATCATATGCCAAAAATAACAAAAAAAAAAGAAAGAAAAAACATGTTTACTACTCATGCAGACTCTTATTATGGAAGATTTTCAACTTCCACCAAGTCAAAAGCTGCTTCTGCTTCCTTGCTGGCATATACATCAAATTTCACATACTCTTCATTCTTCATTCCCAAAATGCCAAAAGTCAACAAAAGCCGTGGAAGCAACACACAGTATGGCTTCATAAAGTTTGTTGCAGTAAGCCTTTGCTCAACACTTGACAAAGAATTGTACACATATATGCATTTCTTTCGGAAAACTCAACCTGTCAAACACCTAATGATCTTTTTCATGGACATGAATAGGAAAAAAAAATGGTCCACTAGTGACCATATTGTATTTGCCTGCATGACCAATCCCAACATATACTCAAAAAGTACATAATCGACTTTTGCCAAAACAGAAGCATCTTTTCCACAATCCTCATATATTTTATACAATGCAGTGATCTGAGAGTGGAAAAAGCAATTAGTAGTAGTGAAGTTAAGGGCATATTCCATTCCAAGCTTTGTCCTCTTCCTAAAGTAATAGAAGATGACATTCATGTACTGCAATTAACAAAACACACAACAAATGTAACTAAAAATATATGATTGTTTCCATAAGATACACTAACATGAGTATACATTGACAACACCTTTAGTATACTTTAAACCAATATTGACATATAAGATATATAAAATGAGTGGGTTATTAAAAAAATAAAAAATAAAACTTACACTATCATATAAAAAACAGTTCAAAGTATTCAACATATAGAATCAACTCTTTTCATCAATAGAAGCAATATTAAAGTCTAATGGAGAACATAAATTGTTCTCTCCAGTTCTATACACTTTGCTTGAACTACAAACAATAAAAACAATATTAATAATATAGAAAAACAATATTAATAATAAAACTAAACAAATAAAACTATAAATACATCTAAACAAATGTATAAAGGTGCAATATACCTCTACAATTCATCGGGTATATATAGGGCATATCTCAAGTAAGAGATCTAGGAAAACAAACCTTATAAGAAGCAGTATACCTTGAGTTTATTTCGGGAATACTTTGAGCCTAAAACAGTTTAGACAACAAAACATTTAATGTCTGGTATACCTCAGGCATATCTTAGGTATACCTCAGCCATATCTCATATAATAATACATCTACACACAACTTATAAGCTCTGGTATACTTATGAAATACTTTGGGTATACCTAACTCATATCTCAGATAAACAAAGATTATAAACTTGAAAAAAAAAAGTTACATAACACGCTTCAAAAGTCCTTTCTCGAGCCACTCCTTGAATAATAATTAATCAGCATATACATACCCTTCATCAAGAATATCATTGAATGGTTATGAAAGCTTCAATTTTTTTCTTGACTCAGAGCCTGTAGACTCTGCTGCTAAACCAAACTTCTCAATAAAAGGAGACTTAACATGCGCACTTGGTCTGATCCTCCTTTTATAACCTACAAGTCCCCCTTCAAGTGCAGCAACAACAACAATAGTAAGGACCTCCATATAATCATCAGAATCTTTATGTTTAGCAAATTTTTTAACTGCATCATCCTGTAGAGTAGGAGTTAGCAAATTAAATGATGGCTTCTCAGAACCAGTAGCAGCAGCACTAACAACATGAAGATCATCAATAGCCGAAGCAAGAATAGTATGAGGCACCTCTAGTTTTTCAGAAACAGTAGCAGTAGAATCAACATCATTTGCATATTAAAATACAATTAAAAAAACGCATATGCAAAATAATAATAAGTTAAATGTAGAAATAAATATATACTAATAGATTTCATAAACTTCTCATAGTCTTTCACGTTTGATTCAATCGTATAAATAACGTTCTCATCCTCAAAAAATGAATAAGTGTCTCTATGAAACACAACTGATTCATCCTTTACAACTTTCTAAAAAAAAATATTAGCATAATTGTTAGATCCATATAAAATAAATAAAGGTTAATGTCAATATAATAAAGTATACTTTCCATATACCTTGGGTATACTTTTAGTATACCTTGGAATTAAACAACACTTGATCTCTAGTATATCTGACATATATCTTGCTAATACCTAGGGTATACTATCCATAAATCTCATAAAATAAATTGCAAAATAACTAAATATAAAACATAATTAAAAAAAAGCTTACATTTTTCTCTTCATAATACAATACATTTATAGACTTTTTAATCCTTTCAAACTCATCAATCACATAATCACTACCAAAAAATGAGTTTGTGTCTCTACTAGAAACAATTTGCATGACCATCAAAGCACTTCTCCCCTCTTCCTCTTCAACTACTTCCTCTTCAGCACCGTTATTCTTTTCAACATACTTATTATGTCTTCATTAACATCCTTATTTTTAGTATCTTCATTTTCACCCTCAAATTTTGCATCATCATCAAGTTTATCATCAATATTTCTAATAGAACCACCACCACCACCACCACCATCATCACCGCTCTTCTCATTCTTTTTATCCTTCTCAACCTTTTCATCATCATCACCACCCTTCTCATCATTTTTCTCTTCAAATTTCTTTTCTTTTCCTTTTTCTTCTTCTACTTCAAATTTATTTTCTTTTCCTGCTTCATTTTTATTCTTCTCCTTCAAAAAATAATCAAACTTCACTTTAAGAGAGCGAAAACTTATAAACAATTCCTCAAACTTGTTTTCAATAAAAGATATCAAATTGCCCAAATCCTTCTCAATACTAGCCTGCCTACTATACACATCCTTCAACACTTTATACATCTTCCTACTAGAGTGCCTTGAAAAATGAGCAATTGCATCATCAGTTACCTTCAGAACATCACCTATAGGCTGAATTGCTTCTTCATTAGCTTTACAAATCCTTGGAAATAAATCATCAAGCTTCAAACACTGCCTCTCGTCATCTGTTGGAAGAATGTTCTTCAAATCCATCTAATATATAAAAAAAACATAAAAAACAACAATAAGAAATGCAATATAACAAGAAAATAAAACTATATCGCTATATAATAATAGCAGCATGTGACTTCAGTAAATTTTCATCTAGGTTTTGATAAATATTTAACTAGTTAGGATATAATGTCCAGTGTACCTTGGACATACCTTAGGTATATCTTCCGCATACCTCAGACATAAAATACTTCAAAGAACAAAGGAAATAAGGTCAGGTATACCTTAGACATACCTTAGGTATATCTCACGGATACCTTTTGCTTGAGACATTTGGGACAACAAAACATTTAGTGTCTGGTATATCACGAGGATACCTTTAATATATCTTTGGAATACCTTCGCCCTAAAATACTTCGCAGAAAAAAGCTATAAATTATGGTACATTTAGAAGATACTTTGGGTATATCATGGGAATACTCTAGGGATATCTCATATTTTAACTCTACCATATAACAAACAGAAACACAAATGAAAACAAAATAAATAAGATCAATTACCAGAGAAGCCTCCCTCATAAAATATGTAGTCTACGTCCTAGAAAATAAAGGTGTAATAGCATTCGAGTTAGACCAGTTCATAATTGTAGGGATAGAGCTCCGAAAGTGAGTGGCAAGACTCCCATCAGCAGTCCCAACACACTCATAAAACCATACTTGGAGAGCTAAAGGAAAGCTAATAACTCTGTAACTCTTCTTCTTTTTTTCGAGAACTTTTCCCCTAAAAGAATTGATGGTCTCATAATATACAACTTTACCCCAAGGGTAATTGTTACAATCCTCACCTTTAATAATACAAAAATGCTCAATTAGAACCACTTTAGAGAATGAAGATCCAAGCAAAAAACACTCTAAGAAATACAAAAATGCAACCTTTACAGCATCTCCATCACTCTCCCATCTCCCAGATATAAAAAAATTCTTCCAATGCAGCCTTTGTCACCTTATTATTACCATTAAAATACTTTTGTAGCAGAATGCTTTTCTTCCCCTTATAATCCAGCACACTATCATTACCAATACTCTTCACTCCTATAGTGACAGCAAACTCAACAATAGAAAAGTGCATATGCTGACTACCAACCAAAAATCACATCTCATCCGTATCTGGCTGGTCAATCTCCCACAACAGTATGTTATGAACCAGCTGGTTCTGCAATCTCAAGTCAGGAAAGTCCACAAAGGATCCAAAGCAAGTCTTATGAAACATCATCACTTGCTCACTACTTAAATACTTAAGTAGCTTCTCACTAACAATTTATTTTGCAAAATTGCACAGCATCTTGCAAGAGTAGTGATTCTCAATACCAAACAGCAACCTCACATCCTAAAACAAAACAAAAAAAATGAATAAGAATAAATATTCACTTTATCTCAAATTAAAGTATTATTCTCAACATAAAAAAAAAATTACACAATTATAATATATTAGTATTTAAATAATTCAATAGACACTGGGAGTACATTACAAAAAACTATAGAGTCCGATATACCTTAGGCATACATAGGGCATATTTAGAGCATACCTTCAAGCTAACATACCTAATACAAAGACTTTACAATCTACTATACCTTAGGCATACCTTTAGTATATCTTGACAATAACTTCAGCCTAAAATAGTTGTGACAACAATCTATACAGTCCCGTATACTTTCGGCATATATTGGATATATCTTAACGATAACTTAGACCTAACGTAACCAGCACAAAAGCTATATAGTTGATATACGTGTGGCATATCTTAGGTATATCTAGAGATATCTTACACATAAAATACTTCCAACTACAAAGGCTAAAAGATCCGGTATACCTTAGGCTTACAAACAAGTATATCTTCGGTATACCATGGCCACACATTGGACATACCTTTAACAACAAATGTATTAAGGGTCTAGGGTTTTACATATTAGCATATATCCCGTATATTTTGGCATACTTTCGGTATATTTTTACAAAAACCAACCAAAAACCAATATAAAAAACAACACAAAAAAGCACTAAAAAAATAATACAAAATGAAAAAAAAACTCATCAGAAACATCATCAGCACACACAAGAACCAAAGATTTCTCACTCCTACTCTTCCCTGCTTTTAACTTTCTTTTCTTCGAAACAATATGTTTGCAACTCTCTTCTTAAGGTATATATTTATTATCAGAAGTGTCTTGATCGTTCTTCAACTTCAAAATAACCTTCTCAGAATAAGCCCTAGATTTTATCGACGATATTTCAGCTATTGATATTATCAACGAGACCAAATGTGATGAAAAAAGACACCAAATACACACAAAATCAAATCACCAAAGCACAAAGAATATTGAAATTATGAGATGAAAAAAAGCAATACACGAATGCACAATGAAGAATGTGGGAAAGTGGACAAGCGGGAAGTTACAACTAAAAAAATACCGAGAGAAAACAATGATAATTTGATAAAACGATAAAATCATTAATGAAACGTGAGATACGAGAAATAGGTAAAAATGTAATTATTTTGAGTGCAAATGAAAAAACTAGAAACTATGGTTAAAATTGCAAAAAAAAAAAACAATAAATATGAGTAAACCATAAAATTTTTTCAATTCAATTTGTTCTCGGTGCTTAGAGTTATTTTTGGGTGTAAAGAAAAAAAAATATTTAAAATTTTTTGATTTAACTAACTGATTTTTAACTTTTTTATAAATTATTTTTTAACGTCCTTCTAGTGGAAAAAAATTAATACTAATCAAAGCCTTGTAAAAATTAAAATCCTAGCTTAAATTTAGGCATTTTGCTTTTCTATGTGGGAATGATTAGATAAATTAATATTACATAAAAAAATAAATTATTAAAAATGAGATAATGCTATTTCACCAAAAAAAGAGTGCAAAATGATTTTTATTATTATTCAATAATTTAGCCTCTTTCTTCTTCAAAAGACCCCCAAAAAAAAAAAATCTTACAACTTAATGTCAATTTTTAAAAGTCTCAAAAAAAAAATGTTGGCAATAATTTTGGTTTCAAAAGAAATTAGTTTATGATAAGGTTGAGAAAAAAAATATTATGACAAGAAAAAAAAAATAAAGGAGAGATTTGGTTTAACTATTGTAATCATATTTAGATGATAGCTGATAGCTAATTAACACTAATATTTGATAAAACTAATTGAATTATTATTATTGGAATGTAAAAGTACTAATAGAAGTATTATTCATTTCAAAAAACATATTATTATATTACATATAAATAAAAAAAATATAGTGACAATTTAATATAATTATATATTTTAATAATTAAAATTATAATAATAATAAAATATAATTTATTATAAATAAAAATATTAGTAAATGTATATCTATAACTTATAAATATAATAAAATAACATAATGTATTTTTAATATATTATATTTGTTTAAAGTGATTAATTTTGAAAAGGTGTATTTTATTTAATTTTTTTTTTTTTTTTGTAAATGATGCATTTTATTTTGAAGGGCTAATTTTGCATTTTATATTAAAAAAACTTCAACTATTTCCAAAAATGTTTCAAACTGGAGTTTTTTTAAACAACTATTATTTATTTAAAAAAACTCCAAATTGGATTTTTTTTTTCAAATAGCAATTGTTTAACGGTACCAGTTGTTATCAAATATTTTTTTATTTAGCAGTTACCAACTGGAGTTATCAAATATTTTTGTGCAGTTGTTGAAAATCACAAAACTATTATTTAGCTCCAATAATTGAATCAAACATTTTCAGAATGTTAATAATGAAACTGCTAAAACGAGGATGACTTATGGTGTAATTAATGCAGAAAATCTATGTCATGAATTCCTCTAATCCTATGTAGATTGGGGTAATCCAAATTCCAAAGGCATAGATTTGGCAATAAATTTTATTTAATTGTAAGTGGCAATGCAGTAACTAATGACATAATAAATTCGAAGTTTTATTTTCTACTCTTTCCATAACTTATTTCCGTTTTGTTAAGAAAATTAGTTAGTTTAATTAAATTAATGATTTTAACTTAATATTTTACAAAAATATTCTTCATTAATTATTATTTTGAAAATAATTATTTGATCTTTTTAATACGAGACTTAAATTAATATTTATGTAGATACCAATCAATTTTAATAATTATTTAAAATAAGAGTTGAAAAAAATAAATAGACATTTAGATATATTTAATAAGAGTATATATATGTTAATAAATGAACAAAATAACTATATTTCAAAAAAGATAAGTGACCTATAATTTCAGACAGTAAAAAATGAAAAATAAGCATATCTTTTCCGGACGAATGGAGTACCATTTGTCTATCTATTTGTATAAAAAATGTTATAAACATTCTTTATTTTTCAATATTTTCCAACATTCACATTTAATTGGTTGATAAGGAGAAAAAATAAAAGGAGAAAGGGAAAAAAAAGGAAAATTTATCTTTACGCACTAACCAATCAAAAAATGAGTATAGAAAACTGTTGAAAAATTGAGAGTATCCATATCATTGCTATTACTTGTATTTTAATGCAAAGTGAGCAATACAAATAAGTATACTGGTATAGTTCAAATGCTTTAATGCATGGGGTAAGAAAATTGATTCAAAAATAGATAGAACAAATTATTTTTCTACAAATTTTACAAATTAAAATTTTAATGATGTGAACCCATCATAAAGCAAATATCTAGAAAAAAGTATTGAATCTATATTATTGAAAGAAAAGATATTAAAAAAAGTATTGAATCTATATTATTGAAAGAAAAAATATTAAAAAAAATATTAGTAGTATTTCTCAACTGCGTTATATATATATCATTTAATAATTAATATGAAAATTTTTACTTATCATAGTTACCAGCTCAATTCTATTACATACTATGATATATATTTGCAGAATTTTCTTATCGAACTGAAAAATCAGCAGATATTTTTGTAAATCAATTAGTTGAGATGTGTTTTGTTTTTAATGGAATTGCGGATGTTGACTTTACACAATATCTCTAGAACTTAATATTGTTAATTTTTAGTATCACTTGGACCTATAAATTAAAGGGAAAAATAAATAAAGACTAGAAAAAAAAAATTTACATTTTGTCAATTTATAGCTAAATTTTTTATATTAGTGTCAACTGTATTTATATTAATAATTATAATAAATAACTATCAAACAACTTAGTTGAGTCACCTTCGGATCGTGGGTCATTAATGGGCAGATTACTTTTGGAGTTATTTTTGAACATGTCACTTCTCGAAATTAAATTAGGGTTTAAAGGGATTTCGAGTTAATAGCCAATTTAATTCTCATGTGTCTATTTGGTCTAAAAATATTTATTTTTTAGTTAAAAAGATAATTTGTAAATTTTCTTTTGGTTTACACCTAAACATATTTTGAATGTGGTTTGCACACTTAATTTTGAAGGTCGCCAATTGCATATCTCAAGTTATAAAAATAAATAAATTAATTAAAATTTAAAAAAAAAAAGTAACATTTTCACCCATTCAGGACATTTGGAACACGTGGGGAAGAGAGAAAAGAGATAACTATCGGCTGAAAAATATTTTTTACGTCACATTTTTAAATATGTCTATTATCTCATTTATAAACTAAATTCAATCATTTATTAACAGTAATTTTTTATTAATTTATTAATTAAACTCGTCATTAATTGAAACATCGAAAAAATTAAAGTTTATAATATGAAATGTTTCTCAACCTCAAAAATCAAATTTTGTCGAATAAATCATCTATTTTATTTGCAACCAAAATTTCAAACAAATTTAAATTCAAATAGATTTTTGCAAGAGCACTTTTGAACAATTTTTTCACCAAAAACCAGTACTAAAATTTCTACCAAAATAAGAGAATGGGTAATAGCTTGACACACTTAAATTTATAGTAATTCAGTATTTTTGCATATATCTACTCCTCATAATACAATTTTGAGAGTTTTAATTCCCTCCACTACTACTGCTCAAGAGCAAGAATCAAACCAAATGCAGCTTAGAGTTCTAACCAACTCTTTTAAACTAAAACCAAAGTTTTTAACAAATGTTAAGTGTTAAAACCAGCAAAAATAAATTACGTACTTTCTAAATATTAAATTGTAACAACGATGAGCATGGTTGAATTCCAAAGGACTGATGAATTTATTCCTTAATGCGAGTAATTGAAAAATATGGAGGTTTTAAAACTGAAACTAAAATAAAATTTGAGAAATAAATAAATTACAAAAAATTAAAATGAGATTAATTAATATGAGAAAGCTTTAGTTAAAAGTATAATCTACCTTGAAGATTTTTTAATTGATCATCGATACAAATAAAATCAATTCTAATTCAAATACATCGGTTCTAGCCACTAACACACTTTAGTGACCAATTTTTCCCTTAGTTATTTGATAATCAAAACATGCTTTTCAATTATTTTCTTGTTAATAAGCAATTCAAGAAACGCTCTTAAGATTTAACTTAACAACAACATTATGAATTAGGAAAACAAACGATGCAAACCAATAAACGTGAATGCTTAGTTCATTTAAGTTTGATTATATATTTTTACAATATAAATCGAAAGCTTATCCACAATCAATTATATTATTTGTTGCTTATATCATAGTAATCAAATAATTACGGATTTGACTCTTGACTAACAATAAAATGCAATAATAAATCAAATAATAGGCCTCTTATTCAATTCATTAAGCAATTATATCAACATGCACATAAAATATATGAATACTTGAATTAAAAGAGATAAAAAAGAGTTAAGTTTGGATCTCACAAGTGAAAACCCTAAAAACTTGATTAACTTTCAACTAGATATAGATTTAGTGTGCCATCAACCGAAATTATAGCTCCAAAATAATAAAAATTAAAGTCTGAATATAAAAGTGGCATTCCAAGATGTTTCAAATACTGAAAAAGAGGTTTAAATAGTTTAAGCTAACCCTAAAGTTGTCCAAAACAAAATAGAAAGAATTCATAAACAGGCAACAACTCTAATAAAAAACATGACCACGCCTTATCTTCACTAGCCCAGAATACACTTCAGTATAAGCCAGCAGCCCTCAAACATGACATGCCTACTCTTTATCTTGCATCCGCTCTCAAATACAAGCCTTCCAGCTCCAACTTTCAAAATAGACCCCAAATGCCTCAAAATTAGGCACAAATAAGTTCTAACTTCCAAAATTTATCCAAAGACATAGAACATAGCTAAATGTATCAATTAAGCACAACAAACACAATAATTCTAGGAAGTAAACAAGAGTAAAGGTGTAGAAATATCAAACTAACAAATTCCCCCACACTAAACTCTTGCTTGTCCTTAAGTAAACACAAAACAAAGCTAAGTATCCTAATGATACGTCTACAACTACATCAAATCTTAATCAACACACATTATAGAATTAAATTAAGATACAATCATATAAATATAAGCATCTCACAGCGTGAATTATACGAATCACCTTAAACATCTCATCCTCTTTGACAAAATCAACAAAATCAAAATGCAATTGAACCCAATACCCTCTCATTGATGTCATTCAATGTGTTTATGTGTATTCAAAACAAAGCTCTCATTCAAACAAAGCAAACACTACCATAATTTTGCATTTTTATTCAATCTTCACTACTTAAAAATATAACTAAAATACAAATCAAGCTAGGTTAGAGGGTATGGAATGATCATAAGAAACTAATAAACAACATAAAGACCAAAATTTAGCTCAATTTCCTACAGCTACAATGGTGAACTAAATAACTGTTATAGCAGCAAATACCTCAAAAAAATTATGCACTCTACAACACTGTAAGTTCAATGTTTTGTTTTCTTTTTCTTTTTTTTTAAGCAATGTTTCTTCACTTTTCTTCTTTTCTTTTTGTTTTTGTTTTTTTGCTTTTTTTTTTTGACAACTGTAAACATTAAATTAGAACATTGAAATAACTTTCACACGACTGCTGTATATTTCATGTACTTAACTTCACAAAATTCACCTTCAATTATATGAGCAAAGAGCTATAGAAAATATATGTAATAGTCTTTAATTGCTTATTAGAATTTACAAACAGGGGTAACAAAACAAAAGGATTGATTTGAGTGATTATAAGATGGTTAATTCAAAAAGGAAAGGTTAAGGCTCGAAGGCGTTGACTAAGGGATAAATCAAAGGATATGCTGTTTAAAGCAAGTTGAAATGGGGTAAACCTAATGCCTCTATTACTTAAATGTCTTGGTAATATATGCATGCAATCTCAATTAGTATTCAAATGCAAAATCTAGAGTAATTTTACAGTGTTTGAAAATCACACATGAAAGAATATTTAGAGGTTAAAGATGAATGCTCTATATTGGTTCAAATTTTATGAAAGAAAATAGGTAATTATATTGGATTCAGCACACTTATCAATTGAATCAAATGTCTAAGAAGATGAGATACCAAGAATAATGCACATAAATCAACCATTTGATATAAATATCATTTTCAAGATCTCAATTCCATTCCATAATGCACATTAATCAAAATTCACTAAGAGGGGAACAATTATTAAGACAAAAGTTTGCTAAGTATTCAGTTAAAATATGAAAAATTTTAGAAGTTGTTTTCAAAAAAAGGTTAAAAACTAACATTTGCATTTGGAATCCTAAAGAAAATAAAAAAAAAAACTAAAGAAGTCTCAGTTTAGTCCATCCCCCACACTTAAAAGCACACATTGTCCTCAATTGTGCAAAAGTGTATTGCTCAATCAACAAACAAAATTGGGAGACAAAAATAAAAGAGCAAGCGAAAGTTACTTCCCTATAGGAGCAGTCGCAACAAATGATAAGTTGTAATAAAATTCTATCTAAGTTGAAAGTTACTGAATCTATTGCATTCTTTTCTGCTCTATTTTACTTCTCTTCCATAAATATGAGGCCATTTAAAATTCCAAGTAATAAGAATAGGTAACAGCTATAAAGTAACCCAAGTAACATTGATGAAATCCACAATAGGGGCTGAAGTGGTGCAGCAAACAAAGAATAATATGAAATTTTTAACAAGTTAGTGGATTCAAGTGAAAATAATCATGCAAATTAAAATTGCAATAATATGGTAGCAACTAAGGGTCCACACTTAATCAAATTAATTTCCAGAAAATTCAAATTAAATAATCAAATCAACCAATGTCTCCAAATCAGATATATGCACTCTAAAATTGGCCACAATTTGCTAAAAACCATTAAGATAACCTATGGCAACAAGATACAAAAACTTTCAGATGCCAAAATGCAAACAAGCATGCATCCTATATCTCAAAATAGATCACCAGGTTATATCAGTAGCAAAATATGTGAGAAATTCAATTATAACCCAAACACAATAATTATGTAATAGTTCCAGCAAACACAACAATAATTTCAAGCCAACAAACTCACATCAACAACACAAGAACCATTAATCAGATAATTAGAGATGAGCAAACCCTATAGATCAGTAAATAGAAGGAAAAAAAATGAGCAAACCTATATAAATGAATAAAATAGATATACTGATTATACTTTTGCAAGACTAAATGAAAACTCAGTATTATAAACTATCTAAATCTTGTCTCTAGTTATGTGTAGGAGTGAAGAATGACACGTTCTTTATTGTTGCAGGTACTATTTGAGTAAAATGAGAGATGGTGATCAATGAGCTACTGCAATGAAGAACATCATCAGTTAGGTGAAGAACAACAACTTCAATTTGATCGAGTAGAGGGACAGTTAGAGCTTGCATCGAGAAAGAGAGGTTGAATGATTTGATGGCATGTTTGAGGAGATTGCTTAAAGAATGACAAGTTTCTAATGGTTGCAATTTTGGGTCGATGGCCGGTGATTATAGCGGCTGAATCGAATGGACAGAGACTTGGTCACTGGAAATGGTGGTGTGAACTGTTGTTGTAAAGAACTACTGCAGTTGTAAATAAAAGACCACTTGAGGAAGATAGTAAATAAAACGTGCCCATATTTTATTGGATGAATGCTCTAAAACTAAAAAAAAAAAATTAATGAAAACAAACTGAAAATTAAATTGGGTTGCCTCCCATTAACGCCTTTCTTTTATGTCTTTAGCTAGATATGATTTTTGCATTAGTCATCCAAGAGAAATCGGGGAATCCAAAATTAACTCATCCATATTATGAACCATTTGATTAATAGAAAATGATCCTTTTGATATTATCTTATCCTGAAATGCTTTATTTTTCTTCTTTGCTGCCATCTCTAACTTTTTTTTGCTAAATTCTTGGCCAAGAACAACCTAAAATTCATCTTCCTTTTTACGTTTAGAAACTCTCTACACTGAAGGGTCAATTACATCTAGAGCAAAAACTGAATATATTTCATTAGGATATTTCATGGCATCACAAATATTAAATTTAATTACATTACCATTAAATTCCGTGGTCAAAGTACCTTTATCTACATCAATTTTAGATTTTGCTATTTTTAAAAATGGTCTCCCTAAGATAATAGGGACTAAATTAGAAGAGTAATCATCATCCATATCAAGTACATAAAAATCAGCAGGAAAAACTAAATTATCAATTTGTACAAATACATTCTCTAATACACCATTAGGATAAGTACTAGTTCTATTTGTAACCTGAATAATCACACTAGTTTCTTTTAATGGACTAGTATTAAGAGATTGATAAATAGAAAGTGGCATGATATTTATTAAAGCACTGAGATCTAACATGGCTTATTCAAACTTAATCCTTCCTATCTGACAAGGTATAGAGAACATATTTGGATCTTTATATTTAGGAGGAAGTTTCTTTTGAATTATAGCTGAAACATTCTCCCCTACATTTAACTTTTCATCTCCCCTCAATTTTCTCTTGTTAGTACACAATTCTTTGAGTAATTTGGCATACCTAGGGATCTGTCTTACAACATCAAGCAATGGAAAGTTCTCTTCTACTTTTCAAAACAACTCTCATATTTCTTTTTCTTGCTCCTCCTTCTTGGATTTGGAAAGATAGCTAAGGAAGGGAGCAGGTATAACTGGTTGAGGTATTAGATTAGATTGCTTGTCAAATTGTATCTCAATATTCACTTCTTTTTCCAATTCTTCTTCCAGGTCACGCTTTGAGACATGTTTAATAGATGCTTGCACTTCTTTTCCACTTCTCAAATTGATTGCACTTACATTCATCTTACGATTCACAATAATTTGAGAAGGTAATTTTCCTGATACTTGAGATTCCAAATTACCAAATGAAATGGCCAGCTGACTTAATTGAGTTTCTAAATTTTGTATACTTACTCTTATTTCTTGTTGAAATTGATGAATGCTATTAGCAAGAGACGTAACAATTTGCTCTTGAGACATACCTGGTTTTGGTTGAGTTTGAAGAGCAAGACATGGTCTAGGTTGATAAGTGGGCTGCTGAAAATTATTAGATTGAGTTCCATAACTGAAGTTAGGGGGATCCCTCCATCCTAGATTGTAAGTTGTTGAATAGGGATCATACTTCCTTTAAGGCTGACTTGGAAATCCACCTATGACATTTGCTTATTTAGAGGAATTATTTTGAAGCTGAGGGCACATATCAGTAGGATGACCCGCAATGGAACAAATACCACATGTTTTCACTTGTTGCACATTTGCTATAACCATTTGTTGAACAAGAGAAGTTAGTGTATCAACTTTTTGTTCAAGAGCAACAGTACTTACCTCATTCACCTTTTGTAGGGGTGGTTCTTGCTTATACCCAAACTGTTAAGTGTTGGTAGCCATGGTAGTAATTAGATCTCTAGCGGTAGCAGGGGTTTTATTCATCAAAGCTTCTCCACTAGTTGCATCTAATATGTATCTATTTTAGAGATTCAACCCTTCGTATAAGTACTAAATAAGTAGATTTTCAGCAATTTGGTAATGTGGGCAGCTAGCACATAGTTGCTTAAAGCGTTCCCCATATTCATAAAGAGTCTCACACTGGTATTGACCGATGCCACTTATCTCTTTCCTAATGAGTGTAGCACGAGATGTAGGGAAAAAGTTCTCCAAAAATTGTTTCTTCATCCCATTCCATATAGTAATTGAGCCCAAAGGTAAGTAGTATAACCAATCCTTAGCTTTATCAGCTAGAGAAAATGGGAAAGCACGTAGCTTGATTTGTTCTTCGCTTACCCCTTACGGTCTCATTCATGAGCAAACCACATGAAATTCTTTAAGGTACCTGCAAGTCCACGAAAAGTATGAAGTAAGTGAATAAGACTAGATTTGAGTTCAAAAGCTACCTCTAAATTAGGATATTAAATGCAAAGTGGTTGCTAGTTCAGATTAGGCATGACCATTTCTCTTAAGGTGAGTTCTTTAGCAGCCATATCAACTTCTTCTTTTATTTTGAAATCAATGCCACATGAAGATGATAATTGAGCACATTTTGTAGTCTCTTTTCGTAGGCCACAAGCATTCTTTTCAATCTTAAGATCAAATAACAATGAATCTGTACGATTGAAATAGGTCATACAAAAAAAATAACAAAGAAATAAATCTATATACACCAATCCCTAACAATGGCGCCAAAATTTATTGGGTGTCGAAACCAACAAAAATAAATTACATACTTTCCAAATATTAAATTGTAATAGCAATGAGCAGGGTCGAATCCCAAAGGAATGATAGATTTACTCCTTAATGTGAGTAATTGAAAAATATAGAGGTTTTAAAACTGAAACTAAAATAAAATTCTAGAAATAAATAAATTGTAGAAAATTAAAATGAGATTAATCAATATGAGGAAGCTCTAGTCAAAGGTATAATCAGCCTTAGAGATTTTTCAATTGATCATTGATACAAATAAAATCATTTCTAATTCAAATACATCGGTTTTAGCTACTAACACACTCTAACGACCAATCTTTCCCTTAGTAATTCGATAATTAAAACACGTTCTTCAATTATTCTCTTTTATTAAGCAATCTAAGAAACACTCTTAAGATTTAACTTAACAACAATATTATAAATTAGGAAGACAACAAAGCAAACCAACAAATGCAAACGCTCGGTTCATTTAAGTTTGATCATATATTTTCACAATATAAATCGGAAGCTTGTCCATAATCAATTATATTGTTTGTTCTTTATATCAAATTAATCAAACAATTATGAATTTAACAATCTTGACTAACAATAAAATGCAATAATAAATCAAATAATAGGCCTCTTATTCAATTTATCAAGCAATTATATCAACATGCACAGAAAACATATGAATACTTGAATTAAAAGAGATAAAAGAGTTAAGCTTAGATCTCACAAGTGAAAACTCCAAGAATTTGATTAACATTCAACTAGAAATAGATTTAGTGTGCCATCAACTGACATTACAGCTCCAAAATAATAAAAATTAAAGTCTGAATATAAAAGTGGTGTTCCAAGATGTTTCATATACTGAGAAAGAGGTTTAAATAACCTAAGCTAGCCCTAAAGTCATCAAAAACAAAATAGGAAAAAATTCTAAATAGGCAATAACTCTGATCAAAAGCGTGACAACGTCTTATCTTCACTCTCCTAGAATAGACTTCAGAATAAACTAACAGACTTCAAACACGACATGCCCGCGCTTTATCTCGCATCCGCTCTCAGATACAAGTCTTCCAACTCCAACTTTCAAAACAAACCCAAATGCTATAAAATTAAGTACAAATAAGTTTTAACTTCCAAAATCTATCCAAAGGCATAGAACATAGCTAAATATATCAATTAAGCACAATAAACATAATAATTTCAGAAAGTAAACAAGAGTAAAGGTGTAAAAATATTAAACTAACAATAAACACTTATAAAATAGAGGTAATAAGTATTTTACAGTTTTAATTAAAAGATTAAATCCTTATCCAATTCAATTAATTAAATTAGATTTTGGAACAAATCAAATACAAAATAATGTTTAAGTACTTAGTGAGCAAACCAAAGAAATATGTTATCATTATTTTTTTTTACGTTGCATTTCTAATATTTTTTTATTAAATTATTTTTTTCTTTTTAATATTAATTATCAGTTTTTTTATATAAAAAATATAGTCACATAGTCCTAATAGAATTGGACTTCTAATTAATGAATTATTAATATTATTCACTAATACATTAAATTATTAAATAACAAAATGAGTTAAATTATTAAATGATAAACATGTGCCTTCCTAATTATTTTTTCTTTTTAATATTAGTTATATTTTTTATATATAAAATATAACTACCTAGTCCTAATAGAATTGGACTTGTAATTAATGAATTATTAATATTATTCACTTATAAATTAAATTGTTAAATTACAAAAATTAACTTGATTAACTAATACAATCAACATGACTTTTTGCTAAATTTGTCTGTCCACTTCCTGTTCTCAATTTTATATATAGTATGACATATGCATATTGTATTCATATCAACAAATGAGAATAAATCAATTAAATGTATGTCAATAAATTAATTGACTTAATTTATAGATAACATGGTATACTGGATTTACTTAAAAATTTATCTAAAGAAAAATTATTCAATTTACCGTGTTATTCATAAACTAATTTAATAATTTATTGATATGTATTGAATTGATTTATTATATAGAAAAGCAAATATTGTATTTTTTTATAACTTAATGTGTATAATAGGGGACTTTCGAAGTTAAAGTATGCAAACAATGTTTTTGAACACTATGAACAATGTGTTTACATGTTATGATGTTTTTACATATTACTCATATGCATTTATTTTCTTTATATTATATACAAAGAGAGAGAAATGTTGGCGAGAAGAATTAAAAACAAAACATTTTTATTAGCTCTTACATAGAGCTCACCAAAAAGTCAAATCCTAACCAATGATTTTGAACAATAACTAAAATACATATTTTATTATATCCAAATCCATCGTTTATTATAGATATAAAAATAATTTAAAATTTACAATAATAATTAAAAAAATTACTATTTATTTCCTAATAAGATTTGACATATTATACTAATAGTTTTTTTAAAATTTAAAAATTATATGGTTTATATGTGTGAAAAATTATGTGTAACTTTTTGTTTTTACCTAAATAATTTATGGGTTAAACCTAATAATTTTTGGGCCTGATATGGATTTAAGCGAATTAACTTATGAGTTGTTTTAAAAAATGATATTCTAGGAACAATAATTTCATGAAAGATTTTAGTATATATAATAATGTAATTAATTTTTGGTTAAATTATTAAAAAAACTCTACATTTTTATGTTTGAATCAAAAATAATATGTTCTTTCAATTTTTTTTATTGAAAAAATAAATTTTTAAAATTTTATCAATATAAATATTTCTGCCAATTTTATCGAAGAATTGTTAATGTATTAAACTTTCCGAATAAATGTTTTATCTACTTTAGTGGGGTAACTTCGAATGCAAAATAGCATATCTTACAAGTTCTCCCTTTCCAAAAAGGAACATTCCTAGTTAAGTATATCTAGGAGTTATATTGGTGTCAACAAGTCTGGGTAAAAGACACTACCAAATACTTATTGACAAAATCACTAAAAGAATTAGCCACTGGACTAGAAACCTTTCTTAAGCGAGTAGGCTTCAACTAGTGCAATCAAGTGCTCGTGAGCATGCATGTCTATTGGGCATCTGTGTTCATGTTGCCTAGTTCCACTGTTAAAGAAGTTGAGAAAATGTGTCGAATCTACTTGTGGAAGGGTGCTGACAAATGGAAAGGTGGCAGTAAGGTGAGTTGGCATGACATCATTTTACCAAAATCTGAAGGGGGGCTGGGACTAAAAAAAATACATGAGTGGAATCAAGTTGTTATCTCATTGCTCTTAAACAGTCGTTATGGACTATTTGGGTGATTACTAATAAGTTGAAAAATCTGAGTTACTGGGGCACTAAGCCCCATGAAGCATTTTGGGTATGGAGAAACATCATAAAAATAAGAGATAAGATAGGCCACTGGTTTGGCTACAAGCTTGGGGATGGGAAGTCTTTCAGCTTTTGGTATGATTTTTGGGTAAATATAGAGAGAAATTTGATTAGTAAATTTCTAGGTATTGGTATAGAGGACTCGGATGCGAATAGGAAGAGCAGAGTTGGTGACTTCTAGGAGAATGGCAGCTTCCTGATCTAGCTACTAAGGCGATTTATAGTGCTTGGGATTATATTAAATTGCATTACAGGGATTGATGGGAGAGTAAGGGATACCATTAAATGGAATCTTACTTCTTCCGGCCAGTTCACTATTGCTAGTACATGACAAGCTTTGAGACGCAAAGGCAGGAAATTTACTTGGTGTTGGCTTGTGCGGGGAAGTGGGCACATTCGTAGTCATAGTTTTATTTGCCAGATGGCTATAAGCTAAGAAGTACGAACACGAATACAGACATAGAGACACGATACGGTGAGATACAGGAACATGATAAATTCTAAAAAACTAAGATACGGATACGACTAAGACACGATATAATAAAAAAATAATTATCTTTACAAATAATATTCTTAAAAAGTAATTCAGATATATCAAAAACACCAAGTAGGTAGTCCAATAGTCCAAATGAATTTTAACACAATGATCAATATCATATTCATTAACCAAGAATTGAGAAGAAGCAAACATCAACTGAATCCAAATGAAAAGAAAACATCAACTGTTTAAAGGAAAGTAATAAGGTCTAGCAAAACGAATTCAGTTTGTTCAGTTTCACTTGAAGAACAATACCTGAAAAACTGAATTCAGGTCTAGCATAATAAAGGAAAGTAAAGTAGAATTTCAAGCAAAAATTTGAATCTGTTCATGTTTTCATTTTCATTTATTCTCGTTGTGTCCTAACCATATCTGTAATCTTTAACTTCGTGTTTGGTCAACGACATGACACGTGACATGTCTGACACATATTCTTTGTGTGTCCGACGCATCGACTCTCCACCAATCTGCCGTATCCATGATTCATAGGCTACAAGAAATACGCTATTGACTAATGATAGAATGATGAAATGGGGTATGGGCTACTCTGCCTTATGTATTTTTTGCAATAGGGCTGATGAAAGTATTGATTATTTGTTTTCTCAATACTCTTTTTCGGCTCACGTGTGGAGGGAAGTGCCCCAACGATATGTCAATGGAATAGAAGGCGCTTTTGATGGAGGAGAGAAGTGTCTTGGTTCTCTAGAAAAGTCGGGGGTAAAAATTTGTCTGTGAAAATCAAAAGAGTGGCTTTCATGCAAATGATTAAAAACAATGTTGTTCTCCGTTTCATAAAAAATATAAATGATGCTGCACTTAGTAGTTGGTTGTAATTATTTTGTGTACATACCCTCTTCTATTGCTGGTTTAGTTCTGTTGTTTGTTTGTTTGTTTTGTCTCTGGTCTGATAGTGCTTCCTTAATTATGGGGAGATTTTTATTGTTTTCTTTGTTATTGGACTGATTCTTTTTATTGTTTGATAGTCTTAATAATATCTCTTTTGGTGATTTACAATAAAAAAAATAACTAATTATTATTTGAATTAATTAAATTCTCGTGATCATTTTTTTTTTTCTGTTGGAACAATATTTTCTTTAGAAGTTATATATCATAAAAGGGGTGGAGAAAATTTTTTTTTTTTTAAAAAAAAAAGTTCTATATATACTCTTTAAATTAGGATAAAAATGAGTGGGAATGTAAAATGGTATTTTTATTATGAAAAAAAAAATCACTATGAGAATTCATTAATATAATTTGCCTTCAAGCTAATCTTCTTAACCATTTTTCATAAATTCCTTCACAAAATTCAATATGGCCTTGCATTCTTGTATACCGGTCTCAGCAGCACCAGTCCTATCAATCGGCGGAAAAAACAACCACATGGCTGTAACCACCACAAACCCCACTGTCAGCGGCCCTGAAATTGCCCAATGCAACCCCCACCTTCTTTTTATAAACGTCTTTAAACCCAGCTCCAGAATTAAACACATCCCATGCAACAAGAAGAAGCACGTGACTTCCCACGTGGGTGCCACAAGTGTGATATGGTAGAACAAGAGTTCGTGCATCAACCCAGATACTAGGAAAGAAGCAAACAATCCTGGCATTGGAGCCCACTCCCCTAAGTAAGACGACAATACTTTATCCAAATGCGACGACCTAACGGGTATGTATACTGTGTATCGCAGCAAATTCGATACGATGAGGTTCCACCTTCTCCCCCAGAAATCTTGTAGAGATGTAGAGAAGTAAGGATCGCGCGATGGTGCTTGAAGCTCTAAATTCAAAACGGCAAAAACCAACGTACTGCAAACGCCTAAGACTATATCAACAAACAAATACACCAAACAACAGTACATAACCAGAACGATTTTATGATTCAAATGCTCTTTATAATCATTAACATTGACCAGAACGGCAAAAACTAAGAATTTCGCAGGCCAAAGCAAATACGGAATTTTGGAAAATTTGGGGTTTTGAGGAAATGGGTGATTCTTATTTTGGTTGATTTTGACAGGGAGGAGAGCGATACAGATGAATTTGAACAGGGAGTGAGCAGAAGAAAGTGGGTTGCAATCAAAGGCGAAGAGGAGGAGCTTGAAATTGGCGAACCAAGAGAGAAAGACAGAAGCTACGCCGGAAGAGAATACGTAGGAGAATGAGAAAGGGAGGAAGATGAAGAGGACGATAATGGGGAGAAGGGAGAGAAGCCGGAATTTGCCTTTTGGAATCTTCGATGAAATGAAATAGCAGTAGGAAAGAGATGCGACTGTGGAGAGATACACCTTGATGATGTTGTTGATTTCAGTCTCCATAGTTTCTTTTTGTTTTGTTGCAGCTCGCCATCTCAAGAACTTCCCGTTCTATTTATATTGCCGGCAAATTCAAACAGAAAGCTCAAGCACGGAACCTGTGACACTCTGCCACGTCATTAATTTTAATTTTTTAATATAGGATTTGGGAGAAATTAGCAAAAGAATGGCATCATAAGTTTAGTTTTGATCTTGTTTTCAGATGTAATTTTAGCATGTACTAAATGTATGATCAAAAAAATTAATTAATTTTATTGATGTTGAGAATTTATTAAAAAATCAAATTAAAATAATTAATATATAGTTGTTCAGATGACATTTGTAATATTGTTTCCTTTCCAAAATTCCACAGTGGTGAATTTTGTAAAATAAATTAAAATCAATATTAAGTTTGGTGTTGGAAGTCTTATATATGGAGAGGGAATATAATTTTCCAAATCTCCTAGGAGTCATATATAAAAGGAGCAGTCATCCTTCTATTTTTAATTCAGATATTTAAATTAGTATCTGACTTTAACTGCTTAATTCCCATTTTGAATAAATGAATTAAGAATTTGGAATTCATTTCCAAATAAATTTTATTTTGAATTGGGCAATTTACATAAAAAAAATTATAAACTTCCACATTTTGTATCAAAATAATTCTATTTTTTTTAACAATTAAATATACATACTTTCAATTTCATTTAAATATAATTTCGAAAGGAATTTAGTTTGGTTTAACAATGACATGATATTCCGAACCTATTTTTTTTATCCAGTTATATACATACTGAAAATACGTCTGTATTGATATAATTATGTCTGTATAGATCTAGTTTACATATAACTAGTTTTAAGTAAATATGTTTATATATATAAACTTAGAACCTTTTGATTTCTAGTGTTGTATAAATCTATATAATTTTTTAATTATTGTCACACTATTTTAAAAAAATTGTCATATTAATTTTAAAAAATAAATAATACATATACATATTAATACATACCAGTAGTGCCAAATTAAAAAAAAAATTAGGTTCACAGTATCATGTTATTGTCAAACCAAATTAAATTTTTTTTGAGGCTATATTTGATATAAAATTGAAAGTATGCATATTTAAAAGTTAAAAAATAAATAATATGATTATTTTGATAGAAAAGTGAAAGTTTAAGATTTTTTTATAAAATTTACCCTTTTGAATTTATTTGCAAATGAATTCTCATATTTGGAATGATAAAACTTAAAACATAGAATTCAATTTAATTCCATTTAATTGTGTTTGGAATAAATCTAGAATTTGATATTCATTTTCATATTTTCCTAAATTACTCTTGTAATGACTTTAAGAAAATATAAATTTATGTAGAATTAAATATTCATAAACATGCATTTGGATTAAATCTATACAAGAATAAACTAATTTTGGGCAGAGATACACTTGCAATATTATTTTAAAAAAATCTCAAACATAATCATAATTATAGTTATAATTATTATTATTCATAATATTATATAATTTGATAAAGTTTAGGTAACAAAGCTTATAGAGTTTAATTGCTCTTGAAAACTGAAGAGGGAAGAAAATAAAAATATATATATATAAAAAGGAGGTAGATCGCATTTGTGAAATGAAAAAAAAGAACGAAATAAAAGTTAATTTTAAGTAGATAAAGATATTTTTAACAATTAAATTTATTTAACTCATTTTGTGAAATTCAAAATTAAATTCTACCTATTTTACTAGAATTTAATTTTAGTTATAAACTAATTCTATGAATTCAATTTCAATAATTGTAATAAGTAATTCATTTATTCCAAACACCTAATTTCTAAAATTGCAAATAAATTCCACAAATTTTATGGAATTAATTCATTCCAAACAAGTTGTAAATAAAATGTTTTTTTGAAGAAAAAATAATAGGTTAAAAAGAGATATATTGGGGAAGAGGAAGAAGAAATACCCTTGAACCACATTTTCATGTTTGGGCACAATTAGCCGTTTATATAATGTTATATTTGGTCGGGAGTAAACTAAAAGTGTTTAAACAGTGACAGTTATTTTCAATTAAAAAAAATATTCCACTAAATAAAATAGCATTATCTTTAACTGTTATTAACTAAATTCAACAAAACAAAAAGGAAGAATCATATCTAGTGGAAGAAGACCTGATAAAGATAAGAGACAGAACTAAAGAGTGCCAAAAAAGGATTTTTTGTGTGTAATCCTCTATAATCTGAAATCTTGATACGCAAATCAAATAATACAATATAAACAAAAATTCTTAAATTAATGCAGATATAGAAGGGGGAGTTATTGTCTATTGTTAGTTTATCTACAATTCGGATTGACATAAACAAATTAGTGCCAAGTATTCCTCAATTTGATTGTAAAGCAATGTCAAACCAAAATATCAAACAAGTATTATCTCTCTCTAAAAATGTGGTAATCCAACTGCATCTTCCAGTATTTTGATCTTGTTACAACTTCATTCCAATTACTAGCCCTTTTTACATAAAAAAATATTTCTTATAATTTTAAATTATATTATATCTACAAAAAAAATTTTAAAATTTTAGCATGCTATAATCCTTATACACTATCATGAAACTCTACTTTTGTTCGAAAGAATTTGGATTTAAAAATACTTTTGATATATATAATGAACTCAAATTTGAAACTTTTTAGGAACACATATGAAATCTGAATTAGGACGAATGTACTATAGGGGCACTGGCCCTCACAAACCCTCAAAATATTCCTTTTAATAGCTCCAAAATTTCTTTATACTCTTTTTTATCCTTATAAAAAACTTTTATCTTGCCCTCACTTAAAATTTTATCTTGCACCTGGATGTATGTGGGGGTAAGTTACTTAAAAAATACAAAAAGATATATTACTTTTAGTCTTTAATTAATATATTTTTAATTATAATAAATAAAAAATAATTAATTAATCTCTGTTGCCACCCATATCAACCAATCAATATTAATTAATAATAAATAAATTAATAAATCAAATATTAATTAATAATAAATCATCCAGAACAAAGAACTAAAGTTTAGCGGAAGTTTAGTTACTAGGTGTTTAATTACTAAACTAATATCTAATATACAAAAAAAGTCAAATGGGAAATGGGACAAAAACAAATCATTCTTGATTTTTAACTTCTGCAAAAGAGCTTCCTTTCTCCACCTACATTACTTCTATTCCTGGTCTCATACCATAATGGCACAACCTAAAGCAAAAGTTAGCAAAGTGAGCCATTTTCCTCAACTAAAATATGACCAAAACTTAAAATATAAGATGAAGAAGAAGAAGAAGAAGAAAGAAGGAAGAGAGTAGGAATGGATAAAAGGTGGTATAGCTAAATCAAGTTTCAAATAATGAAATGAGTGAAATTTTTCTTATAATTTTAGTTTTTCTTTAGATTTTGATAGATTTGTGCATTTCGTAGTATTACTTGTGAAAATTTTGGAAGAATTTCAATTAATAGAATTAAACAAAAATTAATTGGATTAATTGATAAAATTTTTTTAAAAAAATATTTTGGTGAATTGATGTCATGGAATTTGTAGCAATTAAAGTAGAACTGTCGAAGTGAGGCAACCTTAGTAAATTAGTATTCATATTACTTTTATTTTTAATTGTAAATTTAGTATTAGATTTTTAATTTCAATTTATAGCTAGAATACTTGTCTTTTAAGCCATTTTTATAAATTGTAATTGGAATTTTAATGTTAAATAGCTATGGAAAGATATTTCAAAAGAAAATCAATTGTCACTTAATCTTCAAAAGAAAATGTGCAAAATTCTTCGAAGCAAGTCCGTTTAGAAGTTAATTTTAATATATTCCTTTGGATCCCAGGTTAAGAACAAAAAAATTTCAAAATATCATCCTAATGATCGAAATAAAATTCGAAGACATTACTTACAAAAAAAGGTCCATGTCAACCTTATGAACATGAATTTCCTAAAAAAAAAATCGGAAATATATATCGATGATTTGTTTCAATTTGGTTTAAGGAGTATAACTATTGATTGGAATATAGCATAAAGAAAGATGCAGCATTATATTTATGTTGTTATCTAAGGTAGACATTAAGCAATCCAATTGTGATAATTTTGTTATTGAGGGGTTTACAAATTAGGAAAAAAAAAGCGAGGTTTCAAATGTTAGCAAAAAACATATAAACACAGCGAAATAAAATTATAATCAAATATAAAATTTAAGATTCAAAACCCTAATCGATATTTTACAACTCTTATAAAATACGGATCATATTATTTTTTACATGATTAAGTGTATAGAAAAACAAAAGATTGAGAAATACCTTTTTGTAGTGCAAATATCTAATTTTGATTGAATTATAGCTATCTAACTCTCCAAATGTAGAGTTTCTAATTTGTCCACACCAAAAAGCAGGAACAGCATCAGTAAACCCTTCACTACAGAATTTGATGTTTTTAACTATAGAGGAAAATACGTTCTATGCATCTTCTAATAGATGGAAAAAATAATATATTTTCTTTTTTTAATTAGATAATATATATTATTTTAAATAAGAGATATAATCTAATTAAATCTCTTTTGATAAGTTGAGATAAGTTAAAACAGAGATTAAAACTTAATCTCTAAAATTAATTTTAAGGCATTTACTAACATCGAATCCATATCAACAATCATAATAGTGCCTATAATTAAGCTTGGAGGAAATATTAATATTTAATGAATAAAAAACAACAAATTCAAGTTGCTTTTGATAGATATTTAGCTCAAGCTCGTAAAGACTATCACTCATCTAAGTGCCACAGTTGATTGTATTTGTTTTCTCTTGCATCAAAGGTTAGCTTTTTATGGTAATGATGAATCCAAAAGTTCAATCAACCAAGAAAATTTTCTTGAGCTTCTAAAATTCCACACCAATCACAATGAAGCCATTAATAAAGTTGTTTCAGATAATGCTCTCAATAATCTCAAGCTCATTGCCCATGACATCCAAAATGATATCATACATGTTGCTTCCATTGAAACAACTAATTTTATTATCAATAACATTCGAGGTGAATGGTTTTCCATTCTACTTGATGATTCACGTGATATATCAATTAAAGAACAAATGGTGGTTGTTTTAAGATATGTGGATGTAAAATGTGTGTAATTGAGCGGTTTCTTGGTATTATTCATGTTAGTGATACCATTTTTTTTATCACTAAAGTTGGCTATTGAAGCATTATTTTCAAAGTATGACTTAAGTTTATCATATTTATGTGGGCAAGGTTATGATAGGGCTAGTAATATGAAAGGTGAATTTAATGGCTTGAAAGCTTTGATCATGAAAGAGAATTCATGTGCTTAATATATTCAATATTTTGCTCATCAATTATAATTGGCACTTGTAGGGTGGCAAAAACTCATTCTCAAGTTGCTTTGTTATTCAATATCATTTCAAATTTATTTCATGTTATTAAGACTTCATGTAAATGGAAAGATCTTCCAACCTTTTCATAAAATTCTCCGTATCACATATCATGTCATCCAACCAACTATTCTCTAAATCATTATCTTCATCGTCAAGGTAATTTTCTCCTTGACTTTCAAAATTAAAACTTGTCCCAGCAACTATACTCTCACCATGAAATATCCATCGTATGTAATATCCCTTGAAATCACGCCATATTATATGAGTTTTTACAATCTGAATATCACTATATATTCTCATATTCATACAGTCAGCACATGGACATGCAATCATTGATTCATTCTTTCTCATCTAATTTTCTATTGTAATTCTAATAAATCCATCAACTTCATTCATAAATTCAATTGTATTTCATTTACTATACATCCAACTTCGATCTATATCTAATCATATAAAGAAATAAAATTTAAAACTAACATATCATGCTTCCAATCATGATAAGCATTAATTTTTTGGGTCCTTATCGTTCTAAACTAATTCATCCTTAAACATAAATATCACTAGTGAAGGCATATCCAATTTCCAATCCTAAGAAAAATCCGGCAACATTTCCCCTCAGTTCTCAAGTACACACGTAAATACAATGATCCATTCATATATGTATCCAAAGAATATTAGGAAAATTACACTAAAATTTTCTTTCAAACCAAAAACCATCTATGCATCCACATCCTAAATGATATTCAATATTTAAAAACAGTTTCAAACAAGATACTATTCAAGACTTACTCTTAATAAGTGAATCTTGAACATGTATCTAGGCATAATAATCAAAAGTTCAATAAATACAAGTGAAATTGATTAATTTTACTTAGTCTTTCAATTAATTTTGATTTGTTCGTTTAGATATTTCATCAAACACCTTGGAGGCATAAAGTAATCTAACCATATTTTGATTACAATCTCCTAATTATTTTTAATTAAAATTAATTTTGTTAACTATTATTTTCTTCAAGTATATTTCTATCAAAATTATTCATTTTAAATTCAAAAATCAAATTTCCCTAATTAATAAAATTTTACTTAGTCTATCAATTAATGTTGCTTTGTTCATTTAGGTTTTTCATCAAACACCTTGAAGGCATAAAGCAAGTGAATCATATTTTGATTACAATATCCTAATTATTTTTAATTAAAATTATTTTATAAATTATTTTTTTCAAGTATCTTTTTATCAACATTATTCATTTTAAATTTGAAAATTAAATTTCCATACTTAATAAAATTTTACTTAGTCTATCAATTAATTTTATTTTATTCATTTAGGCTTTTTATCAAATACCTTGAAGGCATAAAGTAAGCTAATCATATTTTGATTATCATTTCCTAATTATTTTTAATTAAAATTAATTTTGTTAACTATTTGTTCTTCAAGTATCTTTTTATCAACATTATTCATTTTAAATTCGAAAATCAAATTTCCATAATTAATAAAATTTTACTTAGTCTATCAATTAATTTTGTTTTGTTTATTTAGATTTTTTCATCAAAAACCTTACGCTAATCATATTTTGATTACAATCTTCTAATTATTTTTAATTAAAATTAATTTTGTTAAATATTTTTTCTTCAAGTATCTTTTTATTAAAATTATTCATTTTAAATTCGAAAATCAAATTTCCATATTTAATAAAATTTTACTTAGTCTATCAATTAATTTTGCTTTATTCATTTAGATTTTTCATCAAATACCATGAAGGTATACAGTAAATTAACCATATTTTGATTACAATCTCCTAATTATTTTTAATTAAAATTAATTTTGTTAACTTTTTTTTTCAAGTATCTTTTAATCAACATTATTTATTTTAAATTCAAAAAATAAAATTTTCATAATCATACTTAATAAAATTTTATTTAGTCTATCAATTAAAATTTTCATACTTAATAACGATTCATATCTTAATTCCATTTAGGTTTTTTATCAAATGCCATAAAGACAATATGTATCTTTTATTAATCTTAATTAGTTTCATTTAGGTTTTCACTAAGGATTTTTATCAAACACCATGAAGGCATTATACCTATACTAACAAATTTTAATATTTTCATCTCAAATAAAGTTAGCCATCCATCCAATAGAAAAAAGAAAACTCAAAAATTTCATCAATATACAATTCAATCAACATCAAAATCCATCAAAATATATCAATTCCATCAACTCTAACATCTTCTAATCATCATTTTTGGCATTTTAATGGTGAAAGTGATAAAAAAAAAACCTTAACCAAGGGAAAGCTAGAACGGCAGGAGAGGTGAGAAAACTTCAAACAATGCCAAATGGAGGTGCTCTAGTACAAAGCACAACTTTTTAGACTAGGAAAAAAAAACAATGAGAGAATAAGATAAGGGACCTGAAACGAAAAAAAAACATAACTTATCGGTGCCGGCATCACATATAGAATGTTTTGAAGGACTCAAATGAACTTAAATGCTTGAGAGAAAATGTAGATAAACAGGAAAATAAAAGTTTGAGAGAAGAAAAATCAGAGAGAAAAACTTCACTTGGACAACAATGGTGGTATCAGCGCATGGAGGAAGAAGAAGAAGAAGAAGAAGAAGAAGAAGAAGAAGAAGAAGAAGAAGAAAGGGCTTAAAAAATAGGGAAGGGTCTAATGTGTTTATTCTATAAATAACAGAAGCATCATACCCCCTAAAATGGCACCGTCCGACTTATTGGGGGTCTGATGTTCCTCACTTAACAGACGCATTCGAGTCTAGTATTTTTGAAATTTATTTTTTATTTATTTCATATATTTAATATATGAATGAATCAACTAAAAAATTTAATAAGTTAAATTTTGAATACAAAAAAGAATAAATTAATTTTTATTTTCACTTGAAAATCTAACAAAAAATACGAATTTGTTCTTGTATACAAAAAATATAAACATAATTAATATGCAATTAAAATAAATAGACAAAAAATTAACTAAAAAATTGAGTTCAAGTGGCTATTCCTTATAAAACAGACGCATCCCACTTTTACAAATACTTAAAAATCTGAAATTTAAAATTAAGTCTGGTGCGTCTGTTTTGTAGAACAGAAGCATCAAATAGACCTGATGCATATGTTAATTTTCCAACAGATGCATCTGATTCTTAGACTAAATTTACAAAAATATCACTGCATCAACTTTAGGTGTTTGTTTTCTTCAAAGCTGATACATCTAACCTTCGCATAAAATATATTTTGTACTAGTGAATCCATAAAATTTGACAAGTGAGCTTGTTGGCATATAGTATTGTAACATTCTCGACCGTCTCTACATGCATTATTACACGCATTCCATTAGAACATATTCATTTTATATATGTCATTCACATGAAATACATGCATACATATGCATTTTGGCTTGAACATATTCACGAGGTAGACTTGATACGGGTCGATTTATCACAATAGGAATAAATCGCACATGTCTAATAATAATTTAAATAAGGGTGACAAGGTATTAGAAATATAATAGAATAAAATGATTAAATTGAAATAAATAAAATTGGCATAGTCAAAGTAATTAAAGTAGACTATGTAATTAGATAGTACTTTTGACATTAACTAGATACATATAAAAATGAAGATGATAATAATAATAATAATAATAATAATAATAATAATAATAATAACGACAGAAAAGTAAAAAAAGAAAAAGATGGCCAAAGTGAGGTGGTTAAGCCTTAAAAGAAATTATGAATCTTCTCTTTTATTCTACCGTGAACTTTTTCTATCCTTTCTCTACATTTTCTTCAATTTCTCCTTAAAGCTCAGCCACAAACTGGTCATAGGTGAGTTAATTAATCCTTTCTTGGTTGTTAATCATGATTTAAGAGTTGATGGATCATGGTTTAGATAGTACAAAGTGACTGTATCACTTCTTGATTCTGTTGCAAAACCGTAAGTTAGACTTTCATTTTCTCCATGCTTGAGACTGAATTTGAAGAAGTCCAAAACAGCAAACTTGTAGCTTTTATGGCTATGTAAATAGTTTTGAAATATTTTTATATATAAAAAGATATTAGCATATTACTGAAACTTGATCGGTTGTGAAACCTAGTTGAATCACTTATAGTTTTGGTTCCTTTTCAATATGATAGAGACCGTATATGAGGAAAATCAAAGCATGAAAGTTGTAGTCCTCTGTGTTATATAGCTTTATACTAAATTTCTTGATCATATGCCTAGTGGATGTTGAGTTATGGTGAAGAAATCATGTTTATTTTATAGTTTAAGCTGTCTGCTTAGTACCATGTGCAAGTCTAGCAAATATTTTGCCCATTTTGAGCTCTTTATAAGCAGAATATGTAAATGCTCAAAACATGAACATTATAGGGATATGTTTTAGATAAATTTTAGTCAAAACAACACCTCAATATTTTACGTATTCTGTGAGCTATAGCCTCCACAAATCAGACTGGTCCTAATGCCAATCATATTCTTGACCAATCATATGTAGCCTATAATTTAGGGACCTTAGACGTAGAATGGATGAATATTGTAAACATGAAAAATATTTCATTTTAACATATGTAAGTTCTTACAAAGTTTCATAAAATTATAACTTGCACGTTGTGATATATGAAGAGCCAAATTCAGTGCCCTAAAACTTCCTAAGGGCAAAAAATAGAATACGAATAAAAATCTCACCAAAAATTGTACAATGCTCCTATTGTTCTGAATTTGAAATATGATATAGCCTTACATGTCCCTTTATTTAGAAATAATAATTATGCAAATTGAACTAGTATAGAGAAAGTTATAAGCTTCTTAACAAATAAAGGTCACACTATCATAATGCTAAACCCTAGTTAGTGGTCCAAACTATGCACATATCAGCTTGTTTAAGTTTTACTAAGTCTATTTACCTACCAATTGTCCAAATACACATTAAATTAGGCCCATGGTTGATTGGAGACCCCTAAGAAAATGAGAGACAATAAGTTAAAAGTTGGAAACCAAATACAAGGTGAATTTAATCATCAAATGATTTCTCTAGTACACATGAATGTTACATGCTATGCGCAATATGATATGACTTATTATATGAATAATATGATTGCTATGATGTGGCTATGATATGTAATGATGAATAATTTGTGACATTTTTGTGAGTTGATGATGTTAAATGTATTTGTCTACTTTACATAACATGATGGATGAATGGATGTGCAAAGGTTTGATACAAAATCAATGGTTGTATAATGATTGTTGTAAATGTATATGCATATGAATTTAAAAGGTTTTGTGACTAGCTAAATGGCATTGTAAAGCAAAACAAGAGGCTTGTGGGCCAAGCAAATGATCAAATGCAAAAGAAAAGGTCTATGACCTAACAATTGTGCAAATGTTACAAATGATCAAACTAACTATCAAATGCAAATGTTTACATGGCAAATGTTCACTTAGAAATCCAAGGCATTGTCTATTTAGCCTAGTCACAATATAAAGAAAATGATAAAGTATAAGCACATGACATTGATCATATGTTTTAATATTACATATATTCATATGACATTGATGAATGGAATGAAATATAAAACGTATGATGAGTATAAATATTAATTGTTAATTGTTATTGTGAATTGTTTGGTACTTTAGAAATCTTTTGATGGTCATTCTCACTAAGCCGCAACTCATTAAATTGCATTATGTTTTTCAGATAGGGATGAATAAATAGCTCATTTTACAGTGCATATAGAAGACATGGAACAAAGGTCTTCGGCCGACCTCACCACACTCTCTCTCTCTCTCTCTCTCTCTCCTTGCATTCTATATGAACATGAAATCATATTATATATGTTTTGGATTGAGTGTCTTGATATGTATAAATACAAAGAATTGGTAATGATATGTGTAATTAGCCTAAACTTGTAATTTGAAATACCTAAACACAATGTTTGAGTTATTAACATAAGTGATATATTTTGTTTATGGTCAAATTCATGATGAGTGTCTTATTTGTATTGTATGCCATGTTTGATATTTTGACAGAGGAGTATAATAAGTAAAAATATAAGGTGTTAAATAAGTATAAGGTGTTACATTTTTTGTATCAGAGCAGGGATATGTTTCATGGGAATATACATATTCTTAAGAGCATGATAACATGTGCATCATATGTGTTAAACAATGTCAAGTGACATAATCCTATGTATTATAGGGCAGTGATAAGACATGGTTCATCAATGAGAGAGTGGTCAGTCGATTTCCATTCATATGAGGCATCACATTATCATAGAGATCAACCTGCATTGAGAGCTAGGGCTCTAATACATGCGTCTCAATCCTCAAATGCAGAAATACCCTATGAAAACCTAGAACAAGAAATATATATACCTAAGATACGTAGAGAAAGGCACTATGATAAGCTTAGAAAGTAAGGTGCAGTTGATTTTTATGGCACCACTGACCCAGCTGAGGTAGAGACATGGCTTAAGAGAATACAAAGGGTATTAAATATGATGAATTGCACCCTTGATGAGAAATTTGATTATGTAGTGTCTTTGCTTTAGGGGGATGCCTATGATTGGTGGGAAACAGTTCATAACAGTGATGCACAACCTCCTATTTTGACTTGGGATTATTTTATCAGAGAATTTCAGAATAATTATATGCCAGATGTATATAAAGATGAGAAAAGAAGGGAATTCCTAAATTTAAAGTAAAGGAATATAAATGTGGTAGAGTATGAGGTACAATTTAATAAGCTCTCTCACTATGCCACTTTTATGATCTCTATTGAAAGAGACCAGTGCGAAGGCCTCAAATATGAGATTAGGAATAGAATTACAACCATTAGTCTAGACAGTTATACCAAACTCAAAGTTGCAGTAATAAGAGTAGAAAGGTTAATAAAAGAGGCTGTTGAACAATAATTTAAAAAGGTAACATGAGAATTTCCTACAGAATCTAGTAAAAGATAGGGAAAGAAAGGTAAATTTATATAATCACAGTCTGGCAATAGGGGTGCATACTTAGACTCTAGAAGTCGTGGTACTACTTCATTTTATTCTAGAAGAGGACAAAGTCAAAATGCGGAGTAAAGGCTTACTTGTATTCACTGCAAGAGACAATATACAGGCAAATGCAGAATGGTCACAAGAGTATATTATTTTTGTGGGTCATAAGATCACATATATAAAAATTGTCTATATAGAGCTAGACTAGCAGAGACTGGTAGTGGCAAAGGAATATCAGAGACCATAATGGAGGCACCCAGAGTGGGTAGTACCAATAGGGCATGTGGCAGAGGCAGAGGCAGGACTAGTGTAATAGGTAGAAGGGTAACCGGATTTGAGGGTCAAAGTTCCAGACCTCCCACACAGGCTAGAGTCTTCGCCATGACTAGGTAGGAGGCAATTGATGCCCCAAAAGTTGTCACTGGTAATATTTTTATTTATGATATACCAATATATGCATTGATAGACCCATGTTCCACACATTCATATATTTCATCACATGTGGCATCTAAACTGTATCAAAATCATGAGCTTTTAGGAACTGGCATAAATGTGAGTACTCCATTGGGAACTAGAGTAGCTGTGAATAATGTATGTTGTGACTGTTTCATACGCATTGATCAAGCCAAATTGCAAGCTGATCTGCTACTGCATGGATTTGATGGGATATTAGGAATGGATTGGCTAACTAAACATCATGTCATAATGAATTATTTTACTAAGGAAGTAATTTTAGAATCTTCAAACCAGCCAATAGTTATATTTCTAAAGGAAAGAAAACTTATATTTGCATGCTTAGTATCAGTTGTAAAGGCATTTAGAATGGTCAAAGGAGAATGTGAGGCTTATTTGGCACATATGACTGACACCAGAACCACCAATAGCCTACTTCAAAATATACCAGTGGTGAGGGAATTTCCAGATGTATTTTCAGACAATTTATCTGGATTACCACCTACTAGAAAGATAGAGCTCACTATTGATTTAATACTAGGGGTAGCACCAATATTAGTACCAACCTACATAATGGCCCTAGTTGAGTTGAAAGAATTGAAGACAAGAATTGCTTGATAAAGGATATATTAGACCAAGTGTGTCACCATGGAGAGTTCCTATGTTAAAAAGAAAGATGGAACCTTGAGATTGTGCATTGATTACAAATAGCTAAACAAAGTGACAGTTGAGAACAAATATCCATTACCTAGAGTAGATGATTTGTTTGATCAGTTGCAGGGAGCCCAAGTATTTTCCAAGATTGATTTTATGTCAGGCTATTATTAGCTAAGGGTAGCAGAGGTAAATGTCCTAAAAACTGCTTTTCGAACAAGGTATGGATATTATGAATTTTTAGTGATCCCACCCAATTTGACTAATGTTCCAGTTTCATTTATGGCATTAATGAATAAAGTATTTCAATTGTATATTAACAAGTTTGTGATAGTATTTATTGATAATATACTGGTATACTCAAAGAATAGAGAGAAACATGAACAACATTTAAGAATTGTGTTGCAAACTTTAAGGGAGAAACAATTGTATGATAAATTGAGAAAATGTGAATTTTGGTTAGATCATACGGTATTCCTTAGGCATGTAGTGTCAAGCAGAGACATAGAGGTTAATCCAAAGAAAATAGAGGCTATAGTAAATTGGGAAGTTCCTAAAAATGTTGCAGAAGTACGTAGTTTTCTAGGTTTGGATGGATACTTTCGCAGATTTGTTGATGGATTTTCACTGATTGTCAGTCCTCTGACTAAATTACTAAGAAAGAATGTGCCTTTCAAATGGAATCCAGAATGCCAGAGGAGTTTTGAAGAACTAAAACACAAATTAACTTCTACACCAATGTTAACTATTCCTACAAGCACAAGTGGGTTTACAATATACAGTGATACTTCTTATCAAGATTTGGGATTTGTATTAATGCAACATGGTAAGGTGATAGTTTATGCATTTGGGCAATTGAGACCACATGAAATGTCATATCTAGTGCATGATCTAGAATTGGCTAAAGTTGTATTTGCATTGAAAATTTAGAGGCATTATTTGTATGGCAAGACATTCCAGATTTTCACATATCATAAGAGTTTGAGCTATCTACTGACACAAAAAGAATTAAACATGAGATATAGACAATGGTTAGAGCTATTAAAGGATTATGACTGCACAATTGAGTATCATCCAGGGAAGGCAAATATAGTGGTAGATGCATTAAGCAAGAAGTCCAGTAGTAGTATAGCTCACTTGCAAGCATCCTCTCTTCCATACTTGATTCAAGTACGGTCTATGAATGTTGAATTGAATATGCATGATAGTGGGTCATTGATTGCTACTCTTCAAATTAGACCTATACTAAAAGACATAATCAAAGAAATATAGGGCAGAGATCCTCAATTATGCATGAAAATTGAACTATTAAAGTAGGGAAAAAGCAAAGAATTTCATTTGCAAGACAATGCACTGATGTTAAATTCACGCATATGTGTTCCAAACATTGATAACTTGCACCGAGAAATAATGGAAGAAGCACACAATGCACCATATATAATGCATCCAGGGATGACTAAAATGTATCACAATTTGAGTCCTTATTATTAGTGGCCAAGAATAGAGAAAGATATAGCATAACATATTTCTAAATGCTAAACATATCAGCAAATTAAGGTAGAACATTAGGCTTCAATTGGTAAATTACATCTATTGTCAGTAAAAGAGTGGAAATGAGAGAAAATAAAGGTGGACTTTGCTTATGGATTACCAAGAACTCCACGAAAAAATGATGTTATTTGGATAATTATTGATAGATTAACCAAGTTATTACATTTTTTACCTATCAAATGGGGGTGTACACTTGAGAGTTTAGCAAAGTTATATATGAATGAGATAGTTAGATTACATGGTATTCTAGTATCTATTGTGTCTAATAGAGATCCACGATTTACTTCTTAGTTTTAGGTGAGTTTACAAAATTCATTGGGAACAAAATTGAATTTCAACACTGCATTTCACCCACAGACTGATGGACAATCAGAGAGAACCATACAAACATTAGAGGATATGCTTAGGGCATGTGTTATGGAGTTCAAAAGATCTTGGGATGAATATGTGGCATTAATAGAGTTTGTACACAACAATCAATATCATAGCAGTATTCAGATGGAACCATATGAAGCATTGTATGGTAGAAAATGTAGAAGCCCTATCATTTGGGATGAAGAAGGTGCACAAGCAATTGAAGGACCAAAAATGGTATAGGATATAGTAGACAAGATCAAGATAGTCAAAGCAAACTCAAAATAGCACAAGATAGACAAAAGAACTATGTTGATCAATATAGAAGGGAAATGGAATATGAAATAGGACAAAAGGTATTTCTTCTAATATTACTATGGAAAGGAGTATTCCAATTTGGCAAGAAGGGCAAACTGAGTCCGAGGTACATAGGGCCTTATGAAATTCTTGAAAATGTTGGTCCATTGGCATACAGGTTGGTTTTACCACCTAAGATGACTCATATTCATAATGTGTTTCATGTTAGTATACTAAGGAGTTACAAATTAGATTCTACACATATACTTTAATATCAAGCCATTGAGATTGCAGAAGACATGAGCTATATAGAGGAACTAGTAGAAATTATCGAATACAAAACAAAACAACTGAGAAACAGGGAAATGCCTTTAGTCAAAGTGTTTTGGAAAAACCATTCATAAAAAGAGGCAACGTGGGAAATAGAAGAGAATATGAATAGGCAGTACCCACACTTGTTTCCAGGTATCAAATTTCAAGGACGAAATTTTTTAAAGGAATGGAGAGTCATAAGATCCTTGATTGTCCCTACATGCATTATTACACATATTCCATTAGAATATGTTCATTTTATATATGTCATTCACATGAAACATATGCATACGTATAGATTTTGGCTTGAACATATTCACGAGGTAGACTTGCCACGAATCGGTTTATCGCAATAGGAATAAGTTGTATGTGTCTAGTAATAATTTAAATAAGAGTGACAAGGTATTAGAAATATAATGGAATAGCATGATTAAATTGAAATAAAAGAAATTGGCATAGTTAAATTAATTAAAGTAGACTATGTGATTAGATATTGCTTTTGACATTGACTAGATATATGTAAAAATGTAAATGATGATGATGATGATGATGATGATGATGATGATGATGATGATGATGATGATAATAATAATAATAATAATAATAATAATAATAATAAAAAAGTAAAAAAGAAAAAGATGGGTCAAAGTGAGGTGGTTAAGCCTTAAAAGAAATTTTGCATCTTCTCTTTTCTTCCACCGTTAACTTCTTTTGTCCCTTCTATCCATTTTCTTCAATTTGTTCTTAAGGCTCAGCTATAAACTAGTCACAAATGAGTTAATTAATCCTTCCTTTGTTGTTAATTATGATTTAAGTGTTGATGGATCATGGTTTAGGTAGTACAAAGTGACTGTGTCACTTCTTGATTTTATTCCAGGGCAGTAAATTAGGCTTCATTTTCTCCTTACTAGAGACCGAATCTGGAAAAGTCCAAAATAGAAAACATGTAGCTTTATGTCTTAGTATTATGATATGTAAATAGTTTTACAAGATTTGGTGTATATAAAAAGATATTAGCATATTGCTGAGACTGGATAGGTTGTAAAATCTAGCTGAATCACTTATAGTTTTGGTTCCTTTTCAATATGATAAAGACTGTATTTGAGAAACTCAAAGCATAAAAGTTGTAGTCCTCTGTTTTATCTAGTTGTATACTAAATTTTGTGATCATATGCTTGGTGGATGTTGAGTTATGGTAAAGGAATTATGTTTATTCCATAGTTTGAGCTACCTGCTTAGTGCCCTGTGCAGGTCTAGCAAATTATTTGCCCATTTTGAGCTCCTTATAGGTAGAATTTATAAATGCTCAAAACATGAAAGTTATAGGGATGTCTTAGATAAATTTTGGCAAAAACAATGCCTTAAAATATTATATATTCTATGAGATATGTCCTTCACAAGTCAAACTGGTCTGGATGCCAACCATATTCTTAACCAGTTATATGTATCCTACAATTTAAGGACCTTAAAAGCAGAATGTGTAATGCCCATAATTTAGGTTTGGATAATTAATGTATTTAATTATCACAATTAATATTATCGGAGTCTAAAGTCAGGATTTATAGGCTTTTAAAGTATTTAATTATGTTGTGAGTGATTTAATTAAAACATATAAAGTTGAGAAAAGTTACAAAAAAGAAGTAAAAGCCAAGGATTTAAGTGGGTATTTGGCAAAAACAAGGAGGCATCAAAGTGACATATTTATCATAGTATAAAAACCCCTCTTCTTCCTTCTTCCTTATTAACATCAACCCCAAACCCTAAATTTTCCATCTAAAATTCATGCTCCCTCTTTACTCCTTCATTTTTCCACCTTCTTTTACTCAAAAGAAGCCAAAACCACCAAAAAACTAAAGGAAAAATCACTTATATAGCCCAAAACCCTTTAGAAAAGTAGAAAGAAGTCATTTTCTTGAGGAACGGAGAAAGTAAGAAACTAAATACCTAAACCCACCTTATCTTTGGCAAAGGAAGAAGTAAGTGAAGCTAAACACCATATTTTCTTCTTCTTTTCTCTTGTTTTCCACCATTTTCATGCTTGGTGGATACCCATTTCATATGGGTTAGTTCCTTAGTCAAGCTATGGTTTTGAAGAGTTAAGACTCTTCCTTTTAACATCTAGATTAGTTAAAGAAGAAGCTTGATATAATTTTTGAGTTGAAAGAGATAGTTTGATAGTTAAAGTTAGATTTATGTTTAAAGAGTAGAGTTATATTATATATGTTTATTCTTTGGCCTAAGAAAGGCATGTTGATTTATTGTTAGGTGATAGAGAAGGTGCTGGAAACCTCCAAAGGAAAGAGCAAGCTTAAAGGCTTAAGGTTTTTAAGGCTCCAATTGAGATTAGTACATATATGCATTTTTATTCTTAAACTCAAGCCATTTGCATTTTTGAAATGGTGTTGTTATATCTCGAGATGATGATTGATATGATATTGATATTTATGATGATTTATGCCTATTGGGGATGTTTATGAATTTAATTTAATTTTTGGTGAAGTATTATATTTTGTGATGTTCTTGGAATTCTATAGAACAGCCTTGATTCCTTTAGATACAACTCATGTTATAGAACTTGGATTTGCATGAAACCAATTGGAAATGAAACTATGAACATGGATCTAAAACTTTCATGAAAGACATGGATTCGAATTCTATCTGTAAATAGACCAAAAATGGGCTACAAAATTCGGATATGGAACTGTCCATAATATCCTAAGCAAATTTTTAATGAACAACTTGTAGTTTTTGAGCTATAACTTATGCTATAAAATTCAGATTTATGTGATTTTTATTGCATATAAAAGCTAAGATATTAAGCTAAAACTTCTTAGAAGACCATGAGGTTTAATTAAGTTTCTAAATAGGTGAGAAATGCATTCCAATATCATGGAAGAAATCTGCCTGGAAAGAAATATTAGGAATTTGGTCTCTTAAATATTGTGTGACATATATATATATATAT
>CATIWF010149175.1:0-20599 GCA_949630135.1 Balakata baccata | reverse complement strand
GCTATGCTTTATAGATTGTGTATAAAATGTGCGTTTACACTTTCACATGCCACGATACCTCGAGAAGTAGGAATCTATGAACTGAAATCCTTGCGGGCAGAGAAATAGGAAAATGAACTACTGAATATCAACTGCATCATAAGCTTTCATAGAAGCATGAATATTTTTTCTAAGAGCGAAAATAATTATATCCCAAGAAATAATAAAAACAATGGAGTAACTTTTTAAAGGGTTCCTCTTCTTGTATTTCTAAAGTACACTTCTAATATAAAAAATATATTTGCCTTAATAATGTTGATAATTCGAATTGCCACTTATAAAGTACCTCTGAAGGATGTTGAACATTTTATTGTAACAGTTATCCACGTAGGGTGCAATGGAGTAACATTTAAAGGGTTAATTTGTTTCAAAATAAGACCTTAAGATAGATGTGGATTGGTTCAAAGTGATTCGGCACTTGATCTTTTAAATAAGGGTGAGTTTTATGAATAGAAAAAATTTATGCTATGAGAGTTTTATGCTGTAATAGTCCAAACCGGTTCGAACTAAATTAAATAGGGCTTTTGAACTTTTATATACTAATATGTTAAAAAAAAAAAAAAGGATCTTAGAAGCTTGATCGTACTTGTTTCTATTTTGGAGGTAAAAGTGCTATTTGACTTCAACTTTAAGGGCTTAATTGCATATTTCTCAATTATTTCTTACAAAAACATATTTTGGGTTGGGATGTTTATAAAATTTTAGGAATTCATTTCTTTCATAAACTAGAGAAAGACCTATAAAATTGCATAATAAAAGATTACGATTTAGAACAAAGTAATGACCCACACTTTTCTTAGCATTGACAGATTGCATGTCACTTTCCAAATTGTTATGTAAGTCCAAAACAAGATTCATATATCTTCTGGTCCCAAATCAATGTCATCACTATTAATCCACATTTGTACTTAAAGCACACTTCTACATCTTCCCACCACTGATCACTGATAACTACACTCAATCACTCATCTTCTTAGGATTTAGCTGAGCATTCCTTTTAACTTTTTTATATTATTTTTTAAAATTTACTCCTAATAAATAATATTATAAATTTATTTTTATATTTTGAATTTAAATTTATAACTTTATCCCTCTTATATATATATATATATATATATTTCTTTGCCTCCGCCTTTATATATAGTAGATTAATTTTTCTGAAAGATTGGACATGACCGGTCATGCATGGTTCACTATATGGTCCTAGTTCTTTTTCTAGCTTTCCCCCTCTTTTTGTCACAATTGATTTGAAATCAGCACTTTCAATGGTGAAAATGAAGATTCCTTCACTATTGAATTGGGACCAAAATAAATGTGAATTGCCCAATTATTTCCTCACTGAACTAGCTTTTCTTTAGAGAAAATATTTACTGAGTCAATGGTTACACTGCCATAAAATTATTGGAGATATATTTAGTATAAAAGAGGAAAATTATTACGACCATATGCATAAATTCTTCCAATTTGCAATGGAATATAGGAAATAATACAAATCTAATGAAGATAGAGACTTGGGGATTCAATGTTTTTGTTCAAATTATGTTACAGACATGGTCCCCTACTTCATTTTCTTGTGAAGATAAAGATGAGGAAACTAGATAACAAGTAACAAGAACAACCTAAGGGCAACATATTAACATCAACAAAAACTAAAAGCTAAATAAAAAGTTTGGATTTTTCTAGTTCTTGATGAACTGTTCCTCAATTATGATACCAATTTACTTTCTAAACTGATCTAATAACTGGTCTGGAAAGGCTTTATTGTCTTGAGATCACCAACAACACCAGCAATGGAGCCAGCAGCAGCAGCTATGGTAATAATAAGGCAAGCAGCACTTAGTATTTGCAGGCAGAGCCATCTTGTGCTCCATTTGGGTATCTTCATTTGTGCTATGTACATCTCAACAGGGAAGTAAACAGTCAATGGCCAAAATCCTAATGCCCCAAGCAGACCAACTATGTCGTTAAAGAAAGGAAGCAGCATTGAAATTACAGTGGTAATAATCACAAAAATTGTCCTAAATACCAATCTGAAGAGGTTAAGGTTGTAGGGGTGGCAACCGGGAATTGGGATTTTAATCTCTTTGGTAATGAATTCACTATCTGGGAATCTCTGTGCTGCTGTTTTTTCAATGAAAGCAAACAGAGGCTGGCAGTAGACTTGGTAGGCACCAAAAAGGTGAACTACTATGGCAACATTGGCTATGTCAAGGAGCCAATATGGGTTATAAAAACCGAACCCAGTTAGGAGATTTCCTGGCGACATATCGCCGAACGCAGCATAACCAAAGCAGCCGCACAGCATGTAGAAAAGGGTTGTTACTGCTACGCTTATTAGTGTTGCTTTCTTCATTGTCTTTGATTCTGCTGGTGGGGATTTGACTGTGTCCTGTTTTAAACAGAGCCATTTATTTTAGTTTAATTGACTTGATAATCTTGTTTAAGTAGTTTTAAATTGTGATTATAATATTACCTGAATTTCGATTAGGATAATAGAGTATGAATAGGCGAAAGCAATGTCGCCGAGAGCTTGAAAGCTTCTCCATATTTTCTGGGTTTCAGTCACTGTGCCAATGCTTATTCCTGTTAAACTTCCTTGGACCTTTCCACTTTCTGCAACCTTACCAATACCGAGTCCTAGGCCTATTGTTGAGTAAGTGAAAGACATGATTGCAGCAACAATCGACAGCCACCATAGCTGATCAAAATCAGGAATTTGAGATAAAAATATTTCTGCAATTCCAAATCCAATCATGTAAAGATTTGCATTCATTCTGCATGGATTTTTGCCACCACTCTTGTGAAAACAATTCGACCTCTCCACAGCCCTGTTTCGCAATTATTAAAAAAAAAAAAATTAACCCAAATAATTGAAGGAAAAAATAAAAATAAAAATAAAAATCAAGAATAAGGAATTGTCATTAAGAACTTACATCATGCTTATAGAGGATGCTATTGTGTAACCAATGGCAACTCCGAAAAGATTCAGGTACTGAACATACCCACATATCTTAACCTTAGCACCTCCTGAGAAAGATAAAAAATTTTCACACAAAATGTAAAGATTAAAGAATTCTGAAAAGAACCCATATTTTAAAGTGATTTGAAGAATGAAAATTTACCAAGATTTGATCGAACAGCGTCCATGTAAGTATAGTTCCTCTTGCCATTGACAGGATCTCCAGTTCGGTAGCAAGCAGAGAGCAGAGTAGAGGTATAGTAAGTGACGAAAGAGAACAAGAGCATAACTGAAGGACCAGCAATCCATCCAAGCTGAGCTACGGCCCAAGCCAATGAAAGAACACCAGACCCAATCACAGCTGTTATTATGTGAGCACTAGCAGTCCAAACAGTTCCTGGTTAAACAAAATTTCAGACAAAGAATCACAACCCAACTCACCATTTTTCTATTTACATCGTCAAATAATAATTACCAGTTCAAAAAGATTTCAAGATTTAATCAATTACCAGTTCGCTTAGGGCGACCATCATCATCATACCACTTGGAGCCAGGTTGCGGAGGCATATCCACAGAAACATTGAAAACTTGGGAAGGAAAGTGGTTCTTCGTACCTGTATTCTCTCCCATCTTTTTTTTTTTCAAAAGCAAATCGAAAGATTTGTAAGAAATATAACCCAAGAAAGATAAAAACAATCTCTTTTTAATCTATTCGAACAATTTCAGAAATATCAAATAAGACAGATTCGAAAGAAAATGATGGGTCTTTTTCTTTGATGGATCAAAGTGGTGTTATGAATATGGAGGTTAACAGTTAAATTACAGTAACTGAAGACACACAAACACACACCTCCCTAGAACCACAAAAACCCAAACAGATTCAGACTTTGTATTCTTTTTAGGAAGAGAGATAAGAAGAGTGTGCTTATAAAACAGAGACTCTGTTATGGGAATGAATGCTTATAGGAAATGAAGAGTGGTGTATATATAGGAGAATTCAAAGACGGAAAAGGGCAGAAGGAAGCCACGTGCTGTAAGGCTACGCGGATAGTCAACGACTCAATAGCCGACCACATTAATGCTCTGCCCCTTGACTGAAGAGTGCCCCCATCTTCTCTATTACTGGTAGACTGCTGCTGCTTCTCTGTCTCTCTATAATCTTCCACTCGATTGCACAGACATATTCATTTTAGTAAATATTTTAGGGTAAACAATTTCATCCCTTTTAACTTTTAAAATTATATATTCTGCCACCACTTCTACTTTCTCTATGTCCTTGTTTAACACTGACCCACAAGAGCATTTTCAGTTCTCAGCAGGAAGACACGGAATTGCTTTGCTGTTTCTGAGTAACTGCTAGAAAATCTTCACACATAATTAAAAGTTTCTGTTTTTTGGGCTAATTGCTTTTGTTATTTTCTTTTATAAAGAAATTAACTGTTCTAAAACCAGCAATACTACAGTGCTCAGGTTTAAGATTTTTATTTGGATTTTGTGTCTTCTCTTTTGACTTAATTTGCCCATGGGTGTATCTATTTTCTAATTACTAATTCGGCAAGTATAATATAGGTGTCGACAAATGGTATATATTACTTAGAATAAGTGTTCTCTAAAAACCGGACCAGCTGGTTGAACCGGATAGATCGAAAATCGATCAATGATTCGATCTTCAGTCAAATTAAGCTAAAAATAGAAGAAAGAAAAATGGGTGCAAATAGGACTAGGAATCTAAGACGTCATTGTGTGCTAGCCATGTTAGATTAGGAAAACTTTATAGGTAGATTCAGTGTAATCAGTGGTGGACCTGAAACTCGATCTAAGATTGAGCAAATTTATATATTTTCGTTCTAAGATCACATTATATAATAAATATATTATGTCTAAATATAAGTAAAGCAAATATTAAAAAGAAAAAGTAACCAGCAAAATAGCTATTGGATTAAAATACAAATAAATATATTTACTTTTTGTTATTTGGGGGTGAAATCATGCCATCCTGAATTAAAAGAGGAGGAGCTGAAAAAAATTTTAAAAATTAAACTAATTATAATATTTTTATTTGAAATAGGAGGGTTGTGGCCCCATTAGTAGACCCTCTTGTGCCATGCATATTTAATTATTTTGTTTATATTAATTAATATAAATATATAAATTACTATGATTAAATTGGTTTATAATTAAAATAATAGATTAAATTTATCCAAAAATTTCTAATTAGATTATATGAGATGGAGCTTGACTGTAAATTAAATCAAACTTTTACTTTTGTCTAGGCTACGCATGAATTATTGGTTGCTTTAGTTACTTACAAGTATGTTTAATTTTATGCTTCTTTCCAATTCCAAGCAGTAAATATTCTATAGCCAGTTTATAAATTTTTAGATAGACTAAATTTATTATATTTATTAATATATATATATTTTGTATTCATATAAACTAATAAAAATAAAATAATTAAATATATATTAATAAATAATTATATTAATTTATGGATAATATTGTAGAGTGAATGTATCTAAAAATTTATTTATGTAGCATTCCAAAGGTGAAAAGGGTAAATGAAGTAAAGTGTATTTTATGTCTAAAGTCAGATTCCCTCCTACTAACCTTTGCAAATAAACATATATACACCATTTATGCCCTTAATTTAAATTTTTTTTCCTCCTAATCTCCATTTGGGTTTATACTAGATTTTGAAGTCTATTAACAAAAACTGCAAACAAGAATTAATGTTCAATTACAAGAAGCAACTTAAAGGTTTTTCATGATCAAAAACCACGAATATTAATATGATAATCAAGGTTGTAAAAACTGACCCGGTAAATGAACCGGAAAAACCAACGGGTCGTAGGTTTAAAGTCGAACCGGAATTGAACTGGTCTATATAGTATTTTCATAAAATATAATATGTTTCATATATAATAAAACATAATATGTCTCATACATAATAAAAATAGAATATAAATTGTTGGAAGTCATTTCTAGTATACAAGACTAATATAACATGTCTCATATTCTATTTTTTGGTATTATTTAAAAAAAACTATATTTCATATATTTTCATAATTGAATATTTAATTAATTATTAAATATAAAGGTAACATATAACTTGAAAATATAATCAATAAAAAAATCTCAAAATGTAAAAGAAAAGTAATATAAAAAAAATAAGAAAAAAATATATAAAAAAGTGAACAATTTCACATAAAAAAAATAAAATGACATATCATATTATAAATAAGAGTGTGTTAGACCTCCAAAAACATATCTATTTTGACCAATTTAACTAGTTTGTGGTTAAATTATCTAATTTTAGGGTTAATTTTTTGGTTGAACCGGTTGAGTTGGCTAGATAGAATCAAATTTAATAAATAAATTTATTTTTTCAAAACATTAAGAAATCTGGAAAACCAATTGGTTCAGCCGGGCCAGTTCGCCAGTTTTCTACATAAAAACCGATCAATTTGGTGGCCGGTTTCCGATTTTCTAGTTGAACCGACTGGGCCGATCCGATTTTCATAACATTAATGATAATAGAAATCTAGTCATAGTCAGTTAAGCGGTGGCTTGATTGATATATGGGAGGTCTCGAGTTTTTGTTTTTTTCAAACATTCATCAATATTAGTGGGGTTTATTATATTTATGTTAAGTGCAAAAAGATGACTATCTTTATTGTGTAGCCTATAGCTTATTGAATCTTCGATTGACAAAAAAAAAAACCTAGCTATAGATAAATTTCTATAAATATGTAGGCATCATGTGGTTTCCTATCAATATAAAATTTTCTTTTTCCATTCATATAATTACGTGAGGAAGAACTTTTCTTATGAAAACAAGAGAAGTTCTCACAAGATTTGTGGAATTAAATCCCCAAATATATATATATATATATAGAGAGAGAGAGAGAGAGAGAGAGAGAGAAGCAGATAAAGTAACTAAAAGAAGATTAATTAATTACCTTCATCTCTGCAATTCTTGCTTCCTTAATACTCTCCTCTATCAATGCCAGAAATTAGGCTGACAAGAAAAGCAAGAAGTGCTTCTTGCTTTACAGGAAAATTAAAGAGAGGGAGTATATGTATATATGTAGAAGTTGCTAAGTGGTAATGGCATTGTTGGATGTATAACCATGGCCTATATATAGCAGAAGGAAGAGGCCATCAAATAATTACAATAGTATATTAAGTCCAATTATAAATAAATGTCTTTTTCTTTAGAACAGCACCTTAGAATAAAAAACTTCTCTTGTGTAATTCTCATCCATCCTTATTGTTTGGGAATATGGTTCTCTATTATTATTCATTCCATTAAAAGATATAATATATTGTCAATTAAGGAGTGACTTGATTGATATTATCATTTATAAGAATTGAGAGAGGTCATTAGTTCGAATCTCCTCCTTACCATCAATAATGACAAAAGTTTATTACCTCTATAGTGAGTGTAAAGGAATATTGATAACTACTCCTGTTATATAATCTGCGCACACACTCCGAACATTCTATTTATAAAAAAAAAACAGTATATGGAGCTAATTAAGTGAGTGGACATATATATATACCAGTCAAATGTATATGCAATTTTTTTTTCTTCATGGGTATGCCTCTTCTTTAAAATAATACAAACATGGAGGGAGCACTTAAACATTTTCATGATTATATGTGAAAGAAAGCATTACCATTGATGGTTATGGACAAGTAGTATCTAATTCTCATCTTTATAGTTCCGAATGAATGAGGAAAGAAGGGTTATTATGCAAAAGACAAACTGCACTGTGGGGATACTGTCTTCCAAGTTTTGGATTTCTATTTTAATTAAGTGTTTTTTTTTTTTTTTTTTGAGATTTTAATGCACCTCTCTTTCATTGGAAAGATGGTATCTAATTTCTTGTACCTTAACAGTTCAATGTACAATATAGAGTGCCATTAAAATCAATCCTTTCAAGTTTGATTCTTTTGGAACTATCAGATTTTGTGCTTAATAATATGACTGAATATAATATGCTTTGGTATTTTGTTTCATGTTCCAATGAGATTGATTCATGCAATTAATTAGTGCGTAAGTTCATACATTTATGAAAATGAAGATTTTTTTTTTTGTTCTTTAGGAGAATTAATAGTTTGTGAACTATATAATAAGATTAATTATTTCTTTGTACTCAGCTATAAAATAATAAACTCTTATTAATATTGGTGCATAGTAGCAAATGAGAATCAAACTCAAAACCCCTCCTAATTTTTATATGGGAAAATGTTAATTAAACTACTTCTTGATTGGCTAATGAAGAGGAGGATATTTAATTGTACATATGTATATAGTTTCAATTTAATTAGATGACTCATAATATTTAAATTGAACCATTAATTAATGGTCTAACCCCTAATTGTTTCGATTGAATTGGGTGGTGATGATTTGAGTTTGTAAATAATGCCTCGATACACTACTATAACAATATATTAATAATATAAATTTAAATTCAAAATTAGAAAGCTTTATTGTTGAATTTATTAAACAGAGTTCGAAATTTTAATAAACAGACACGCTATTAGGGCATCATTAATTCTAGGGTGGCGTTGACAATAAGGAAAACAAAACCAGTAATAATAAAAAACAAATGCAAAAAGCTGTTATGAAAATTTTTTTTGGATACGATGTTATTTATAGATTAAACTAATTATTTATTAATATATATTTAATTATTTTATTTTTATTAATCGAAATAAATATAATATATATATAATTTAATATGTGAATTAATTTATAATTAATATAATAGATATAATTTATCAAAAAAAATTTCAGCTATTATTGGTCCAAAAAAAGTGCAAAATAAATATATCATAATTTCCACTAGCATTGTCCCTACACGTGGCATGTCCACAAACACACACGTTGGACATTCTTGTTTCTCCCTTGTTTTGAGGAAGTGATCATTATGAATTTTCTATAAAATGATAAGGTTAAACCCTTGGTTCGATGAACTCACATGCATAGTGTAGTAATATATTTATTTATAGATTTGAGCTAGATTTAAATTGTATATATAAACAAAACAAAAAAGGTTTATAGTTCAATTCAATATATGGACATGCTACTTTTTTTTATGAAGGGTCCGATTTAGAAATTTTAATTCGAAATTTATATATACCATTAAGCTATAATTTATAAATTGGAAACTATTTTTCAAGTTTAAGTTCAAATCGAAAATTTTTTTATTATTATTTTTGTAACTCACTTTAATAATAATTTATAATAGCCCAAATGGGTTAACATGGTAAGTAGGAATGACAATAGATAGGTATATAAATATTATATTCGAATTCGAATCCGATTATATATATCATTATCAGAATTCATCCCAAATCTATGTAAAATTATAATGTTAGTATTCATATCCGTCCCCAACTTGATTAATATCCGAACCCGTTTAATTACTAGTTTATCAAAATAAAATTCTAACTCACTAAATAATTAAAAATAAAAATTTACACAAAAAATCTATCATAAATTACTATAACATCAAATAAAATAAATAAAATAAAACATGAAATCTAATTTAACACATTCAAATTAAAATAATTCATTAAATTGTATAAATATAATATTAAAATAATAAAATTAAATATTGTTCATTTTGATTAAAAAATTTGTATTTAAAATTTCTGATCATTATATTTATAGTTCATCAACCACTAAAAACACAAAAAAAAAATATTTATATCATTACATTCAATAAATTATATATATATATATATCCGATGGTATCTACCTATATCTTACTCAAATCCGTGATGTGTTTTAATATTATTATTTAAACTCGTCTCAAAATCATAATAAGATTATTTATTTGAATTTAAACAAATTTGGATAGGTGCGGATATCTACAAAATCCGCACCGGTTGCCGTCTCTTGTTGTAAGTGTTTGATTTTTGTTGGTTCTACGAGGACTCAAATTCGAGATTTATTAGGAGGAACTGTATTCCTAATGCCACTGGCTGGTAAGTGTTTGATTTTGATGTTAGCATAATGGAACCGAAGTTACTTGTTGGCTGTCTTAATTTGTAGCAATCAGAAGAAGCAAAATTACCCATAAACATAAATTAAAAGAATTTGATGCTTTTGACCAGCTCACTTAATTTAATGGTGGGATTATGACATAATTCCCTCAGCCTGTTTTGATATTTATGGGTTGCCATTATTTTTTCGCCCACTTCATCTATACAATCATCTTATCTTATTTTGAAGTATATTATGAATATTTGTTGTTGATAAGTTTGCATTTTTTGACATATGTGTCCTTAAGAATAATGTTATTTTTGATGCATATATGCTTGTTGGTGGAGTTTTAAGACTATGTTAGTGGGTGTAAAAATTTTTCTTAAGTGTGCAAAAAAAAAAATATATATTTTAAATATTGTATAAATTTACATACTGTAAAACAGATTGGCTGCGAAAACTTGTTAAGCATGAATTGTTTATCCTTAATACTTCAATATACACCGTATTACAAGAATTCCAAGGATTTCTACATCATGAATACCCTTTTAATACGACATGAAATTGCTAAAAATTTCTTAGAAAATTCAGAAGAAGTTTTTGAGTGGGAATAAACTCTCTGTTTTCTCTGAATGTGCAGGAGTAATTTTGTTTTCTTAATTAACTGCCTCCTTTTCTATTTCTTTTTAAATTAATAAATATTAAAAATTTTAGCTTGATCAAGCCTACATAGACAATCTATATGCATACAAAATTCAACACATATATTTTAAAAAATTGAGACCTGAGGCTGAAGGGATATCATATCCTCAAATGAATGTGGGTCGGCAGTTATATATGCCCATATTATATGTCAGCAGGAAACGTAATTCATGCTTAAATATTATACAGTCCCAAGTTCAATTTATAATTAACGTTATGGGTTCTAATTAAGAAACAAACCGGATCGAACTAACCGGTTGCATTTTTGGGGAAAGACCGAACTTAATAATGAACCCACAAATTTTTTGTATTTTCATGGTTCTTAATTCCTTTTTTTTTTTAATATATGGATGGTGTGTGTAGTACTCCACATATAATAGAATTTGATGTGTCTAATTAACAGCCGGACACCATTATTTCAAAATAAGTTAAGTCTATCTAAAGTTAATTATATGATTATTATAATTTCTATTTTTAAAATTTTTAACAACAAATTTTCTCAACCTTAAATTATAACTATAAAATAGCATTCAATTTCCAACTTATATGGCTACCTAATTTGTTACTTTACTTTCTGATGTTCAATTCAAAATGAAAAAGCACTTCTTTTATATATATATATATATATATCCTATTGATATAGTACATAGAGTGGATCTATCATCTTGATATATGTAATTTTTTATATTGTTAGGTATTTATTCGAATATTTGGAGCATGAAATATATAAAATAGATTAAGAAGTATTAGAATTAGAATTCATACTAAATATTCATATCCCGTGATCGGATTTGACTCCAAAAAATTTCAAAGAATTAGTATTTAAAAAATCTGTTTTAAATTGTCAAATTTCAAATATTTAGTTATTGAGATTTGATTATGAATTATTAATATTAAATTTAAATAGTAAAATAAAAAAAATCGCAATTTAAATGGCAGTTTTATATATATATATATGATAGAAAAATCAAAAGTATCATATCAAACCAAACATGGCGTCATTTTGATAAATCAGCTTAATTATTTGACCAATCATACTAAGTATTTCTATTGATGATATTGGATGAGAATTATAAATAGTAGTTTTTACTAGCACATCATTAAAATTTTAATTATATTTTCAAACATAGTTAATTCGTTATAATTGATATTAATTTCAATTTGTAGGACATAATTAATATTTTAATATATTTTATTCACTATTAATAATTAAATATTATATTTTTTAATATATTATTAATTATAATTATTTTAATTAAAATACATAATTATATATTTTAAATATTCTAGAATTAAATAATATTGATTTATAGTTTAATTATATTTATAATTATAATAATATATGTATTTATGTTAATTTTTTAAATAATTGTTTCTAAAATGTTTAATTTATTATTATATTAAAATTAATTACACCTTAATTAATTTAAATATATTAATTAATAAAAAATTTATTATTATTTATTTATCATAAAATAATGCAAATGAGATCATTAGAATTTTTTATTCAAATTAATTTCTCTCATTTTTTTATATTTTACAAGCTTTTAAATTAGCAAGTTTGCAAATTATCTCTGTAAAGTTGATTTGCAATGCCACTTCAACTTTTGAAAAATGCTCTGCAGTCCCTGTCTCAAAAAAGTACATTTTATTTTTAGAATAGAACTGCCTTTTTTTTTTTCACCGCTTTTGAAAGCTTTTGTGCACCACACCTGCTCATATAATTTTTTTTTCAATTTCATTTTCTAGAATATTAAGGAAAACTCTTTTCTCAAATTAATTTTATATTTTTGTTACATAAATAAATAAATAAAATTACACTTTTTCTTTATTCATTAGGAAACTTATTAGACGTTTACACTAACTATAAAAATGTTAAATTATGCACCAATATTGATGATGAAACTGAAGAAACTCAAATTGGGAACTTTCTGTTATTTTTATAAATGAAAAAAATTAGACTTGGGAAGTATTTTTAATCCTTCTTTTTGTTTTTGTCATCGAGGTTTTTGATACTTAATGTTTTCATGAATTCAAACTCAAATATTCATGTTCCTTTAAAGATTTTTCAGTAATAGAAAATAAAAAAAAGGGACAGAAGAAAAAAAAAAGAAAAAAAGACCCTTGAATTTGGATTGTTGGTTTAGTGACATAAAGGAGTTATCTCTATGAAGACTTTCAAGCCAGTTCCAACTGACATAATGTCATCTGCATTTGTCTCCGAGTGGCCTTTTTTGTTTTGGTTTATAGGAGTCTCAATCTTGAAATCTTTAGGGAGGGGTCAAAACCTCTATACCATTTTTTAATACACTGTTTTATTTTTGTGGACACCTACTTTTTTTTTTTAAAATAAAGCCATGCATATTACATTCAAACTCCTAATTTTATAATTTTTTTAAAAAAATTCCAATATCTCTTAGGTGAACTTCATTTGCTTTTAGAAAAGAAATATCAAATTATAAAAAATAAAATAATTAAAATAAAACAAACTGAAGTGAAGAACTAACTCTTCCATCTTTACAACAAGACATTGAACATACGCAGATTGATACTAATTATATATACTTCATTAAGTTAATTATTTAATTAATGAAAATAACCCTAACAACATCTCCAAAAACTCTTTATCTCACTTTTTATTATATAATAATTAAAAAATTTAAACTCTATTTTTACTTATTTTAAAAATTGTGTACACTCTAACAATATTTTTTATTTCACTATCTATTTTAATTTTTTATTAATAAAACTATTTAAAAAAATAAGAAAGAGAGAAAGAAATAAGAAAAAGAAAAAAAAAAGAAGAATAAAAAAATTAATAAAGAGGCATTTAGGGAGCCAATTTTACTCCCTATATTTGAAGAGAGAATGCAACTTTGAGGAAAGAAAATAATTAAGTAGAGAGATAGAGAGATTATTGGATGAATATTTTCTTATTTTAACTCCCTATATCTTATTTTAACTCCCTATATTTAAGTACGAAATGAGATAAAAAAATTTATTAGGGATGCGCTGGGGGACTTTCGAAACCCTAATATATATTTGTATAAGCACCCATAAAAAGAAAAAAAAGGGTAATTGACTGGATAACTTCTTACAGCCATATACAATAATATTATTCTCTATCTCAACTATACACATGATATGGGACACAAAATTATTGTAGAAATACTAACTTTTTGAAAAACATATATATAGTTAGTAATTGTTCATGAATTTAAAGATTATATATTTATAGTAAAACCACATGCTATGCTTAATTTGAAGCCCAACAAGTTTACAAATTAACATGATTAGGTATATATATAAGTGGGAATAGGAGGGACAAATAAATTTACTAAAAAGTTAACTTAATTGTATTAGTTACTTATGTTAATTTTGTTATTTATTAATTGAATTTATTAGTGAATAATATTAATAATTCATTAATCAGAAGTTAATTCTATTATGATTAAATATATATATATATATATAATCAGAATATTAAAAAAAATTAATAAAAAAATATTAACGTGCAGCATTTATTAATATTATTATTTTTAATTACAAACAAAATTCCTATTATCACTTTATATATAGTATGATAAAGTGATAATTATAAATAAAACTTTAATATTTAATCCGATTTTTAATTTAATATCCAATATTTTTTTAAATTCGGTAAATACTATTATTTAAAATTTATATTATTATTTTTAATTTATAAATTACAAATAAGTAATAATTATAAATAAAACTCTAATATTTAATCTGATTTTTAATTTAATGTCTAAATAACTGATATTAAAGGAGAAATACTTAATATACTTAGAGTTATATAATACATCTAACTTTTATTGTTATTATATATAATAAATATTTGATCATTTACACTTTTATTATTATTAGTAAACAAATTAGTAATCTTCATATGAGTTATAATACGAGTCCAATATCTAATAATTACGTGCAACGCAGCCAATTTGATTGTATTAGTTCATATGTTTAATTTTGTCATTTAATAATTTAATTTATTAGTAATAATATCATTAATTAAAAGTTCAATTCTATTAGAACTAAGTAACTATATTTTATATATATAAAATATATAACTAAAATTAAAAAAATCAAAAAAATAATTTAATAAAAAATATTAGGAAGACAAGATAAAAAAATATAATAGATAAGATAATTTGTATATAGTAAATAAATTAGCAAACATAATGGCAAGATAATTAATGAGCCATGTAATATGACGTGGTTTTTTTTATATATATTATGATAAAAGAATTAAATATAATTAATAACTATTAGTATTTAAATTAAATGTGACTCAATTACATGAAAATTAAAGACAACTAAAATTAATTTACCGTACAAGATTATTATTATTTATTTATTTAATAATGATGAATCTATTTATTAAAAATTACGTGCATGACACGTAGATGATTGAGAATAGTGGGGACATGTATAATGATCGTAAAATACTTACTGCTTCTATGTTATATATATATATGATTATTAATAATAAACAAATTAGTAATTTAATAGAATTTGATATAAACGTGCGTTTTTATAATTTACTATGAATAAAATATCACAATAAAATGAAATAAATTAATAAAAAACAAAAAAATTATATAAAAACTAAATGAAGATTAATGATGAATTCAATATCTAATAATCATTGCAAGCACACCAACTTGATTATATTAGTTAATTGAGTTAATTTTTCATTTAATAATTTAATTTATTAGTGAATAATATTGACAATTTATTAATTAAATTATTTTATTTTATTGTTTATTAAATTAATTAACTTAAATATTGATAAGTAATAAAATAATTAAATAACTTAATAAGTAATAAAAATGTATTATAAATAATAAACATGCAATGAACAATTAAATTCAAAATGATGAACAATCATATTTAAGACGATAAACAATCAAGTTCAAAATGATGTATAATTAAAATATAAACATTAAAGTTATAATGATGAACATGCAAAGAACAATTAAATTCAAAACGATAAATAATCAAATTCATAACGATGAACAATCAAATTCAAAACAATAAACAATCAAATTCTAATAAAAAAAATTTATAAATTCATCATCATAATTTAATATACATAATTTATTATTACTAAAACCGTAAAATACTTACTACCTCTATTTTATATATAACCTTTAACAATTAACAAATTAGCAATTTGGTAGAATTCTAGAAAAACATGCATGCACTACCATAATAAGATAAAATAAATTAATAAAAAATAAAAAAAATTACATAAAAATCAAATAGTGATTAATAATGAATTCAATATTTAATAATTAAGTAAAAACGCGTTAACGAAAACTAGTATATATAAGTAAGCGTGTGATCAAAGGAACAAATTAGAAGACATGTTTAATTTCAACGTCAAAGTTTATCATTGATTATGAAATAAAAGAGAGAATAGAAGAAAAAGAGAACAATAATTGAAGTTTGAGTATTTGATTCTTAGATTATTTATGTTCCCATATGCCAAAATCGACACTGCATGTTTGTAATAGTCCAAATATATTTATAGATATATAGAAGAATATTTTAATTTCAAACATTAGTTTTCAAATTGCAATTGTTCATTTGCTACTGAATTAATTTCTTGATTCATCATCGAGAAAAATATAAACTTATGATGACCCCAAAGATTGAAACCATATATATATATATATATATATAATCATAAGTTTATATTTTTCTCGATGATGAATTGAATTTTTTTTCCCTGGTATAAGAAATTCCACTGGAGATTACAATCGAGATCTCACAATTTTACTACCAAATTCATGCCACTAAACCAAGATTTATTTAATTTAATTTAATTAAATATAGAAATTGATCAGTGATATTATTTAATTGTTTCAAGAAAAAAGAAAATTATCTTTTCAATAATTTGTATACTTATCTGTTTTAGTAAGATTTAAATATATTTATAGATCTCACCATTTAATTGTTTTGTTTAGGTTATTAATTCATAATTCCTTTTCTTAAAAAAAAAAATTAGTTCATAATTTCATACCACTAAATCCTAGCATCTTTTTTTCTCAAACTTTTTATTTTATTGCTTTTGCTAGCTACTCATCTTTCTTAAATAATAAAGAGTAATTTTTAACTATTTTTGGCTTGATTTCTACACCTCTTTTTATCGATTTATTTCTAAAATAAGTAATTATTTTTCTTAAATTTATATTTTTATTTTGTTTGTTTTTGTTTTTCGTGATTTTGTTAATTTATTATAGTGTTTGGCCTTCCGTCTTCTTGTTACGGTGTTTTGTTTTTCGTCATCTTATTGCGATATTTTATTTTTTTAAATGATTTAGGTGGACAAAATATATTTTATCCGTCAGAGATAATAAATCAGATTATGGTTATTAATATATTGCAAAATTAGAGTCATATATATTCTAATTACTATAATATTATCAAATTTATAAACATTAAGACAATTTATTATGCTATTAACATAAATATTATGATTTTTTTTACTGTTTCATCATTTTTAACAAATTTGTATATATATATTTCTATTGATGTATTTCTAATTTGAAACAATAAAATTATTTTTCTTTAAAAAAAATTTAAATCCCCATTTTTTTTTTTTTACAAATATGTTATGAAGAATTCCCTTTGCCATTGATAGGTTGCTGAGAAAGGCAAGTTGCTGAATTTGAATTTTGACTTTTGAGTGTGGTTTAGATATGAATAAGGTCCGCCACACTCCATTATTCATTGGGAAAAATATGGAGACCCTATGAACTCGTGTTTTGAAATATTGACCTTCAACCCAAAAGAGTGCACGGCTGACCCCACCGAGTTGACCCTTTGCCTTTCAAAACTCCATTATACAATTTCTTTCTTTCTATTCAATGGCTGAACTTTTTTTTTTTTTTCCTTCCAAAAGGAAAAAGAAAAATCAGACTAGTTGTTATTTGTAATGTTTTTTTATTTTTCAATAGAAATAAGTAAATAAATGTTTTTTTAAAAAATAGGTTTGAAAATTTTTTTTATAAAAAATTAAAAAAATCAGTCAATTAAATAAAACAAATTCAAATATATTTTTGAAACAATCAACAATAATTCCAAATATCTTATGAGTAATTATATGTAGCAATCATTTTTTATTTTTTCATTTTCTTTTAGGTGTTAGTCATTTTAAACTATTATAAATTTGTACCGGATATATATATTAAATGTTGAACCACTTCCTCTTAAGTTTTAAATATGTTCTACTTTCAAAACTTGAACTTCTAACATTTAATTAAGAGAAAATAGACCTTATTCATCTCATCTAATCCATTGAGAATTTCTTTTTCTTTATTGACCGATATAAGATCATGAAATTAAAATATAATATGAATATAGCATTGCTTATATCAAATTAAAACTTGTAAATATGTACTTATATTTACAAATTATATATATTGAGTATAACAATTAATATTTTCAATAAATTCTGAATTTTCCATGCATGTTTGCTTAATTAAGCATATTAATTAACTGAAAACTCGAAATTTCAGAGCATGTGTGTTTTTGTCAGGAATCAGGTAATTAAATATCAACTTGTATTCCATTTGGATTGTGATTAAATAGCAATTAAGATTTACATCGATTTACGTCAACTTAATTTTCAAGTAGTTCATCTATTTTTATTTCTTTATAAAACGCAATCAAGAATGAATTATTACTTAACAAGGGAGTTTCCATTACATGCTTGTCCTCAAATTTGGAGTATCTACTTAATTTGTTGACTTTAGATTTTAGGTTCGGTGTGTTATTGATGAATCAATATATGATATTTTCGACAATCCAAGAAGGTGTGGAGGAGTGCCATAACTTTTTTAGTTTAATTAGAGAATTTGAGTTCAAATTCTGAATACATAGTTATTTTAAGTTCCTGTTTGGAATAAATAAATTAAAATTTTAGAATTCATTTGTAAATAAATTCTTATGTTTGGAATGATACAACTTAAAACATGAAATTCAATTGAATTCCATTTAATTTGATATTTTTTTATATATTTTTCTAAATTACCCTTGTAATGAATTTTTTTAAAAAAGTAAATTACTAGAAAACCCATGAGATTTTGTTAAATACACTAATTTGTTCCTTCAATTTTTAAAATATATTATAAAGTGTCTCGGATTTAGTTTAAAACACTAAAAAAATCATCTATTAATTTTGAATGGAATTATAATATTTTGTTAATCAACTTAAAAAATACCAAATATATCCTTATTTATATTTTGATAAATTTAACATTAACTTAAAAAATATATTTAAAAAAAAACAAATTTAACATATTGGTATCAAGTTGATGACAATAAAATTTTTTTGACATGTTTTGAAACAAAAAGAGAAAGACAAATTTGACATTTTATTTGTTTTTAAAGGAAAAAATAAATGAATAACTAGATAATGTATTAAATTAAATATGATGGATTTTATAATGTATTTTAAAAAATGAAAAAATTAACTTGTGTATTTAATCAAATCTCAGGGTTGTCCTTGTAATTTTTCTAAAAAAATGTAGGTATGTATAGAAATAAATATGCATAAATATATACTTAGATTAGCAATAAGCTAATTTTTGTTAGAAATACATTTGCAATATTTTAAAAAAAATCTCATACATAATTGTAGTTATAATTATTATAATAATATTATATAATTTGCTCTTAAAAAGTGAATGGAGAAAGAGAAAGAAGTCAAATTGTGTTTGTAAAATAAAAAGAGAAGAAGATAAAAGTTCAATTAAATTAAGTCAAGAAGGATATTTTCGTCAATAAAATTTATTTAGCCTATTTTGAGGAATTTATTTACAAATTACGACCATTTTGCTAAAATTTGGTTTTAGTTATAAACCAATTCCATGAATTCAATTCTAAGAATTGTAATAAGTGATTCTTTTCTTCCAAATCTCCAATTCTTAGAATTGTAAATGAATTCCATAAATTATGTGGAATCGATTTCATTTCAAACAAGCTCTGAAACTTTTGTTTGAGTGTTTTTTTGGTCCTTCGAAATCGTATGCGGTATTAATTGAATTAATAATTCCAATTCGTTGACGTATTTGCACAAAAACAAATTATTTTGGCAACCTGTTTAGCAAGAAGTCCATATATGGACGACAATATATAGAGTAAACGATGCTAACTAATTGATTAGAGGCCTAATTGACTAACCTTTTGAAACAGTTAACAAATTAATTAAGCAGCTGAATCTCATCTTCAATTATTCTTATTAATTAAACAAGTATCTTATGCTAATCCATTAAATTAGGAGATGTGACAACTTGGCATAAAAAGAAAAGAAGATATTTGATGTGCAAATTGCAACGCATTAGTGGTGGCTCTTCACGTGCCATCAAGAAAAAATTTTGTACTATCCACCCTCGACATGTTACTCCCATTTAATCATTATCTTTTTAATTTGATATTTATAATTAATCAGCTTCAAAAATATTTAAAAATTAAAATACTTTCCTCGAACTTAAAATCTTTAATTAAAGCCTGTATTAGAAATTAGTCCTAAATGTTTGATCTTTCATTATTACTCATTCAAATACATAATTCCACCCATAAGTACTAGGACAACAACCTTGAGAATATTTATAATGTAATTAAGTAAATTAATTAAATTAAAATTTTAGCATTTAACAATTTTATTTAATTGATTCTTTTAATTATAAAATTTGAACTAATTGAATTCATATAGATTAAACATTAAACATTTAATTAATAATAGTAATTGAACCTCAATGAAGGGTGAGGAGAGTTATTTTGTTAATACGATACGCTGGTCAACTTTGGCCGTCTTTGAAGTTTCCAGTTGAGTATTGCTCTTATAATCTTATAGTCTTGTTTATGATTTT
>CATIWF010149157.1:0-15269 GCA_949630135.1 Balakata baccata | reverse complement strand
CTTGTTAATCCTATGACTAGGGATAATTTAGATACAAACATAATTACACATGATAGGAATCTCATTATCATGATCCCATCATGATTTCCTTCATGCTATGTTTCATATCATGGACTTTCATTAATCAGTTTAAGATCTATAGTAATTCATATGCAAATGAATACTAATATAATGAAAGAATGCCTTTATGAATGTGTACACTAAGTGCTTAAGGCGATTGCCTTTTGGGCACATCTCTAACAGTAACACCCATTACTTAGGGGTTAGTTTTTATGCATGAATATATTGGAGGTATATGAGGGTATACATGAGGTATATGTGGAGTATATTGGTGAATTTTGGCTTTGGTTTGAAGAGAGGGATAGAAGAAATGAAGAAAATGGGAAAAAGCATGATTCATACCCGTGAGCAAAGTGTTCATGGCCATCAACATTGTGGTCAAAGGTAAGCATTGACTGTTTTTGTTGTAGACATTGTTCATGACCATAAAAGGTCTTTGTTCATGACTGTGAAATGTCTTTATTCATGATCATGAAATATTTATTCATGACCCTGAAAAGTGAGTATATAAAGCTTTTTCCACGTTCTTATATTCATTTTTCACCATTTTATCAGCTCTCAAACCCCAAACCCCTTTCCTACACACCCAATAGCATTAAGAGAGTGATTTTTCAGGGTTTTTGAGTGAATTAACACCAAATCAAGAGAGAAAACAAGATTAAAGCAATATTTGAAGGAATTTTCAACTTTGGTGAAAGTTTGGAGGAGAGAGAAAATTGGTGCAAGAGAGCCCATGAGTTCCTTGCATGATCAAGGATATTTTCTACCATCAAGAGATAAGAAAACACAGGAAAAACCATCTCTTTAACATGATTATGAAGCTATATAAGGTGATTGAGTTGTTTGGTTGGAAATCCATGGAAGAGAGAATATGGGAGAAGAATGGTGTTTGGATTTTGTGTGTATTTGTGTTCTATGAAATTTTTGGAAGTGAGATGCCATGATATTGAGTTAGAAACCATATATAATAACCATAGTTTAGGTAGCATGGGCTAGTTTTATATTTTTGTCATATGACCATAGACATAGTATTTGATAAACGATATTATTTGTGATAGAAAAACAAGTACAAGAGGGAGGAGACCATCAAGGAGGGTAGATAGCTCCTTAGTTGAGTTTTGTCAAGCTCCTAAAAGAGGTTAGTACATATATGTATTGTTATTTACCCCTTAAATGTGATAATTGCATGAAAATAATGAGGTATGTGCACATTTAGTGTCGAATATGTGTATATATCAAGTAAGGTGATTATATTATATGAAAGCATAAAACAACATGATCAAATGTTAGAAAGTTTAATTAGAGTATTTGAATTTGTATAAATATGTTGATAAGCAAGAAAATGGCAAAAGAGTTGAAGTGAACAATGTGTATGTAAACTTGAGTTATGAGCATGGTGGTGAACCCATTTTGTGTGATGATTGAGTTGTGATAACTTATTTGTTTTGGTGTCCAATGACCATGAATGGTTTGTATTTATGTTTAGTGTTTAGAAGTGGAATTTTAAATAAATTTAACCGTAGGAAAAAGTTATACCCTTTTACCACTAGCGTCACAACCATGTTGAAAACTGTCATGGCCATAAATCAAGCTATCATGACCATGAACATAGTTCCAGTAGGCTTCACTACCAGCCCAAATGTTCATGGCCATAAAGGCACTATTCATAGTAAAGGCGACCTATGTTTAAATGATATTTTGGTGGGTCCGAAACATGCCAATCATGCACAAATATTAACGTATGATGTAAAAACATATGAAAACATGTTGATAAGGATAAATGTGACATGTGAACATGTATATAATTTATGGAAACATGATGGGTATATGTTAAAGAATGTGATTAAAAACAAGAGATACTTTGATATAAATGCCCGTTTCTCTACTTGAGGACTACTATAGGGTAAATGATGCATCATGAAGGGGAGAAGCGATACGTATCGATGAGATGTGTGAGTAAGGATCAGGTTGTCTAGCCCTAGTATGGTGCTCCTATTCTTGGTACTCATACCTATTATACTCAATCAAGTTAGCTGAGCTCTAGTTTGAGTGAGCATGTTTGACTTGAGGGAGCTCGAATGGGAATACAAATTACAGTGGATGAGTAGGATGTCTAGCCCTGGACTGGGTGCGTCTACTTCATACCTTATATATAGAGCAAGTAGGATGCCTAGTTTTGGACTAGATGGGCCTACTTCACACCCCATATCTGGCCAGTTCGGGAATGAGGCTTGGGCTATTTGTTGAAGTTGATTATTGAAAAAGAAAAGACAATGTGTCAAATAGAACAAGAATAATGATAAAAGTATAAGGCATGTAATATGACGTCAATATGATCACTGCATATAGTTGATATGACATTTCATTATTTTCTTTGAACAGTGAATTATAAGCTCACATGCCATAAAATATGTTGCTATGATATATGATGCCATGACATATTATATGTTACATATTTATATGATTACATGGGAAATTTCCAATGCCTATATGTACTACTAAACTAGAGATAGCTTGGGTTTGTCTCATGCTAGGAGCTTGTAGATAGTAAAGGTGAAGAAAGAGAAGTTAGTCAGTGTCCATATCAAGAGTCGACATTGTGACCTCATTTGTGAATCTAATCTACCATGTTTTGTATTTTGTATATCCATGCAGATGTGAACAGTGTTATGGCTTGTAATATGACCTATGTATTTTTTTACATGTATGGGGCTTAAAACCCCAAATTACTATGAAAAGGAATATATATATATATATATATATATATATATATATATATGAGCCTTGTGATAAGAACCAGGAACATATATGAGTTTAATATATAAGATGAAAATGATAATTAACTAAATATAAGAAGCACAAATAGTATCTATATAATGAGATTGTTCCTGTTATAAGGTGATATAATTGGCATAGTCTTGTTGTATAGGTAGGGCGTCATAGAATGATCAGCAAAGAAGAGATGAGTTTGGATATATTGCGTCTGTGACAGGAAAGTCCACCTTAAAAGGAAACAATAAAATCAGCAATATCTTGCCTAGACAATAAATATGGCGCTTCTTATGAGGCAATCCAAGTTTCTAGATTGCATTTTCTTTTATTTCTAACTTTTAATTTAATTCATTAAGTTTTTGTTTCTTATATATATATATATATATATATATTAGTGTCTAATTCACATTTATCTTGTAAAAGTTGCTTAATGAGGAGTATTGGAGGAGTTAATTATAGTTTTGGACTTTGAAGGTGATAAAAAAAAGGAGTTATACAGATGTGAAGCAGAATATGTAACTGTAGTGGTTGTCTACAGGATCATCACAAGCATACGACGACCATCACGAGCATATGATGCTGGGAGTAATTGAAGCCACTATTGTAGGCGCAACACATGTCATGTGCACGAGATAATGGCCTAACAGTAACCCTTCACGACCACGTGATGACCATCACTAGCACATGACCCGAGATTGGCCTAGTAGCAACCCATCACGAGCATGCGATGGGCATCGCGAGCTCATGACGCTAAGATTTCTAACATGGACAAATTCAAAAAGATGGCACAAAAGCCACCTTGAGTTAAGGCACGCGATGAGCATGAAGACAGAGACTCAGGCCTATCATTGTGTTCAACTTCAGTAGCTCTTTGATCGCTTTCCTCCACCTCAGTAATAGATCCTTATCTCAGGGAAGTATTCTTTTACTCTACTCTTCAGTTTAAGCTTCAATTTTAGTCATTGAGGACAATGCCTTTTTTTTAAGTGTGGGATGAGAGTTTTATCCCTTAAGATGCATGTTTTTGTTTTATAAGTTTGTTGTTTAGCGGTGATTAAATGTCTTTAGTTCTAATGTTCATGCTTAATTTAAAAAAAAAAAATTGTTAGTGTTTTTTATGTGTGAAAAACTCCTTTACCTGTTTTATGCTAATTAATTCCTATGATAGCTAGCTAATGAATGAATGGTAAATTTTGTTGTGAATAGAGTTACATGATTGATAAGCTTAGAGTGATCTTAACTTCATATGCACACCTTTAGTCTAATGGTTGTTAATGTGGTTACATGTTGCTTTGAATATAAAGCACTAGTAATTTAATTGGGCTATGAGTTTGTATATGTTTATGGCTATTCGTCAAAAGTCCAAACACTTGTATAACACCTTTTGATTTCTTCGTGAGCTTTTGAGCTATATTAAGAGCAATTATTATGTTTAAGCTCCTCCTTTACTTTCATAAGTGTGATATATTCAATTATGGTAAGATTACTCGAGAATTTGCATTCAAATTCTGATTGAGATTGCATTATATGTTATTAAGGCATGTATATGATAAAGACACTAGGATTAGCCCTTTGACTTTCTTTTGCAACCTATCTTGACATTATCCCCCAGTGAACCACTTTGAGCCTTATCCCTTTCTTTCATTGTTTAACCATATCATGAGTACTCGATTCAACCCCATTGATTGTTTTTTCCTTTTTTGTTACCCACAATCTAAGGATTTAGTAGATACTTAACTATACCTTCTATAGTCTTTGCTTATAATTGTATATGGTGAGTTGTGATAAGTGAAGTCAAGAGTTAGTAGTAGTTAGTCAATCAAATTGTTGTTTGCATCCCTTTAAAAAAATGATAACAAAAATTAAAAAAAAAAAAGAAAAAAATTCAGAAAAAAAGAACAGAAAAAAAGTCAAAAGAAAAAAAAAAGGCAAATGTCATGTTTATGAAAAGGAAAGTGAAATTTTTTCTAAAGTGTGATGCTACTAACCGTGTTAAACTCACCTCAATAGCCATAGAAGTGAATTAAGTGATAGCCTTTATTTTATTTGCTAATATCTTATGATGAATATGCCATATTTTTTCCTTTTTCCATACCTTTTTACCCTAGCCCCATTACAACCTATTAAAAGACCTTTTGATATGTGTTGTAATGATATTTTCTTAGTGGAGATTGGATTAGAGTGCAAATCTATAAAAGTGCTTGCTATATTTTGAATGAGGGTTTGCTTGTAATTATTGTCTAAACACTTGAGAGAATTGAGAGATGTAAAGAGACAAGTGTGGGGTCATTGATGCATTTGCTTTTAATTTATGCAAATAACTAGCGTAATTAGGTTGCTTCTTACTTTGTATGAGAACTGACAATGCATCATATTAAGTCGCTTTTTGAATAAAAGTGTGAGTTTGCAATTAAAGTTGTTAGAATAGTTAGTTATGAAACTTTATTTTTGGCATAATGGGTGCATTAGTGAATCTCAGGTTAATTGAATGTAAAATCGGGTAATGGAGTTGATTGCATGCGTGTTATGCCTTTTTATTTGTGTGTCAGTTTTCCATAGTTAGGAATTGCTTGGGGACAAGCAATATCTAAGTGTGTGGTAGCTTGATGCGTCAATATTTTTTATAGTTTTATAAGTATTTTTAGTTGATTCTATTTATTATTTTATGTGAATTTTGGGTTATTTTGATATTTAATTGTGTTTTTCATCTTTTTAGGTTTTGAGTAGTGGAAAGGAGCATGGGAGCATGTTTTGAAATTTTAATTGAGCCATGAAGATGTTTTGGATCATGGAGGAGACCATTGGAGTTGTTGAAGAAGCAAGAAAAGATGAATTGTGGGAGAAAGGCTCGTCATGACCTCCTAATAGCCATTGCGGGCTCGTGATGAAATGCAAGCAGCGAGCTACTGTCACGGTTGTGACGCCTAGGCAAGAGAAGACAACATGAATCCATCGTGACCTCGCGACGCCCGTCACGTCCACGACGCCTAGAACACTGTAGAATTGCGGCTAGCTATCCAAACCCGATTTTTACCAATACTTTTAGGGTTTTTCACCCCAATAAAATGGAAATAACACATTTTGGGAGTTAAACTTAGTTTAGGACTCAAAAATTAGCAATTTACTTCATCTCTTTCTCTTCGATTAGAGGTAGCGAATATTAGGGATTTCTTGAATTCTTCTTCTATTCTTTCCATTTGCACATACAAGGGACTCCTTGGTGTACGACTCGACTTGGCAGTAGATTTGTTGATGGTGGAAGGATATTTTGCTCTTGAACATTGATTGGACTTAGACTTGAAGGATTGGAGACCATCATCCTCAATTTTCCATATTTTGTTGTTTTAAGTGAGCGTTATACTCTTTCTTCTTCTTTTTATTTATACTGTAATTTTAGTTTGACGATGAATATTGGATTGATTTATTTAGAATTCAGTTTAGGCTAAAATTTTTTTTAGATGCTTGGTTAGCAACCCTAATTTTATAATAGACTCATTATTTTATTTAATGAATTATTATTTATATTTCAGTTCAATTGCTCCTTATTAATTTCTAGTTTAATGATTGATTGGCTACCAATGATTGAATTAGGAATGAAAATGTGTTAGGGTTTGATTATTATATACATAATCTTTAAGCTAACCTAAAAATTGGATTGGACATTAGTTAATTTATTGGTTTGATTAGCTAATGCATAAGGCGATCCTCAGAAAATATTAACTCTATGAATTTAACGCTTGGGAGAGAAATACGAAACTGGAGAAGCGAAGCTAAGTACCTGCTTCATCCATCAATTGTATTCATTAATTTAATTTGTAATTCAATTTATAGTTTAATTAATTTAGTTCTTAATAAAATCAAATCAAACAGATTAATGTGTTTAGATTGCATTTTGTGCTCATTGGTAATTAAATGAATTGAGGATTTAAACTAGCGATTTCTTATGAGATTGACTCTAGGAGGACACTTGCAATTCTATGATTGGCTCATGCACTTGCATATTAAACCTTGAGTTAACATCAATTAGTGGTTAAATGATTATTAATTTAGTAACATATTGCAAATGATATATTTGATAGTGTTAGAGCATCTTTGATAAACTAATTAAATTAAATTCAAATTTTTTATTTTAAAGATCCATACAGTAAAAAAAAGTTTAACTTCAATACAATCTTTATCTTTAAATTATGTAGTTTATACTGAGTTAGCTTTTTCTATGCATGTTCTATCTTTTTATTACTGTGTGTTTTTTAAACTTATTAGTACATTTCTTTAAAAATACTTTTTCTTTCATTACAATAAAAATCATTTACTTTTTTCTTTTAATAACCATTAATTTATTATGAGATAAAGTAAAATAAAGAGTAAAAATGTATAAAGTCTATTGGACTTATAAAAAAATTTATTCAATATTATCTAAAAAAGCGGTAAGATATTTTTCATTATACTAAAAATGCTATTTAAAATAAAAACCATAACTATAGATTCTCTTAATAATGATGCAATTACTAATTATGATTAAGAATAGGTTAAGGCAACAATTATACACGAACTATAAATAAATTATCAACAATTATAGCTCTTCACATAATAAATAATTAAATAATTATAGAAATAAAAAAATCGAAACAAATAATTTTTTATCTCTTTTATTTTAGACAAAACAATAAATTTCTATTTCCTATATAATAATTAATAGTTAAATAAATTAAAAAAATTAATAAAAAATTACAAAGTGTAAATACAATAATTTTTTTAAAAAAAGTAATCTATATAAATTTCAAAAACTTCAGGGGCCTAGTGTCGCTCTTGGCACACTAGTGCCGGGGTCTGGCAAAGTCCTTCACTCACAACGCATGTTTAGCATCAAAATCCCAACCAGAAGCTCGTGCATTAGCCCATTTTCCTCCCACCGCAGGGGAAATGACTTCACCTCCATAAACTTTATCCCCTTTCGGAAGCGAATGAATTTAGATTTAGAATTGCCAATGAATTCTACTTAATATTTATTTATAAATGAATTTTTATATCATAACTTAAAATATAAAATTTAATTGAATTCTTTTTAATTGTATTTGGAACAAATCTAGAATTGGATATTTATTTACTTATTTTCCTAAATTAAACCTATAAAGACTTTTAGAAAATTACATATAATTGCTAGAAATTATAAGGATTTATTTATAGAAAATGAATATAATTGCTAGTAATTATATGGTTATATATAGAAATGATTTATAATTATTAGCAATTAAATGTGTAGTTTTAAGTCAACCAGAGTAATGTTGTCAATAAATTTATGTCTTATTTTGTAGAATTCATTTGCAAATTTCACATATGTTGCTAGAATTTGATTTTAGTTATAACCAATTCCATAAAATTCAATTCAAAGAATTATAACTAATTCCTACAATTGCAAATGAATTCTATAAATTATATTGGTTAGTTTCTTAGTTTTTTTTTTAACAAGAGATCCGATTAAATATCAAAACTTGAAATCTCACAGTACTAATCATCAGATCAATACAATTACTGTAAAGCTTGTTAGTTGATAATTTCTTCATTCAATCACGATCATTAATGTTTTTATCTTCCAAATTAAATTTATAGGTCAAGTGATTTTTCCAAGATATATTTATAATTGGTAATATGCTTACATAATATAAACACAATTAATCTGGCTGACATTTGAGACGTGTAGGTGCTGAAGGAGAATGTGATGGATATTCTACTCGCTTCTACAAGTGGTCCCGTGGAGAATATTCTTTGGATTGATTTATTGTGGTGCCTCAGAGTGTCATATCACAATTTGAGGATGTGATTAAAGATCAACTATGCTAGAATTTCAATTTCTACCTTCCTCTTCTTAGTGATGAAGAATATGATCTCTGTAAAAACGAGATTGGCAGTGAAAACTTACTTCTAGAATCAAATTCGTGCATTTTCAATGCTTCAGGAAATTGGATTACTAGAATATTAGACTTTGATTCCACGTTACAAAAAACTCTCTTTGATCTCCTGAACTTGATGACTTGGGAATAAGGAAAAATTTGCAGAGAGATTTTTTTTCTCTCTCTTTCTATGTTGTTTCTACGTTCTGTAGTTCAACAAGTTATTCTTGTTATCTCCAAAAATTTTTCTTCTCCCAAAAATTTTTCCTTGTCTATTTTCTGTCTTTTGGAGTCTTTTAGATTCAAATTGATGAGAGGAGAAAGTGGAGTTACATGAATAGTAATGGTGATTAAATGGCCATTTAGGCCATTTAGTGCCCATCGGCCAGCTGCTGCACGCTGGCACGCACAGCAGCCGGCCTGGGCCTGCTGGGCAGGCCCAGTTGGCCTGGCTGGCAGGCCAATCGGCAGGTTTGCCAGGCCAGCGGGCCCGCACGGGCCCGTCAACCCCCCGATCGATTTTTTCCCGCAATCTTATCGCGAACCGACTCAAAATAATTTTCTCATATTTTGGATCTCATCCTAAGCCATTTTGCTCATTCTTTACATCTCCAAAGCGTGTGACCCATTAGGTTCCCGGTTATGTTAGCTGCTTAAATTATCAAATAATTTAAGCAAATCATAAGCGGTATCTAGCAACACATCATGATCCCCAATTTACCGGAAAGTCAGTGGTGAGACAACGAACCAATCCATAAACAATATTATGTGCAATTAATCCTTACACCATCCTATACCCCACTTAGTTCCGAGCATGGACTATGTGTTAGCTCCCGCTATACTAACTATGTCACACCTAGCCCAAGTGATGTTAGATCTTGTCCTTGGGACTCATTGCTCTATTAGACATGTCACTGAAGATCATCTTCAGGACATTTCCACTCTGACCAGAGATTCCCGAGTAATGATCTCGACAAGAGGCCGTGGGTATACTCTCTCTCTATCAGGAGCGGTGAATCCTCTGTTGGCTACCCAATTACCTTTGAATAACTCAAGCTGTACCCAATCACCACCCTATGACCGACCTCTATGAGGCAATAAGGAATGGAGTCAAAGCACATAATCAGAATCCAAGATATCCTTAAGTGCCTCAAGTCTAAGGATACATGCACCATTGCTATGATGAGATAATCATTGACATTTGAATAGATAATCCATATGATTGTCTCATAGCAGGTCATCCAATGTACTTGACTACTCTTAGCAAGCATCCACATATTAACGTTGAACATTTCATGCTCACAGCTTATGAGATCTATTGCTTGATCTAATCAAGAAATATAACATGTGCTAGTCTATCCGGATCAACAATGTCCCGTCTTGTTAATCCTATGACTAGGGATAATTTAGATTCACACATAATTACACATGATAGGAATCTCATTATCATGATCCCATCATGATTTCCTTCATGCTATGTTTCATATCATGGATTTTCATTTATCAGTTTAAGATCTATATCAATTCATATGCAAATGAATACTAATATAATGAAAGAATGCCTTTATGAATGTGTACACTAAGTGCTTAAGGCGATTGCCTTTTGGGCACATCTCTAACAACATGTACTTTACATTCAATACAGTCTCATTGGCTATATCATAGCAATTATGTAATTCAAATAAAGCAAATCAAGTCACATTACACGTATTACACGTAGCACATAATAATCACATTACACGTAGCACGTACCAAAGAAATCGTTTGATAATTAAACTCACATTTTCTTTTGATATTGAGCCTCTAACTCACTGTCTTTCGCTTCTTTAGGGGTCTCCAATATGGCCTAATTGAATGTATACTTGGTCAATTGGTAGCTAAATAAACTTAGTGAAACTTAAACAAATTGAAATATGCATAATATGGACCACTAACTAGGGTTTGGTGTTATGGCAATATAATCTTTATGTGTTCAGTAGCTTATAACTTTTTCTATAATAGCTCAATTTGTATGATTCTTATTTCTAATTAAAGCTAACATATAAAGTTATAACATATCTAAATTTGAGTAAATTGGACCATTGTGGAATATTTTATGCAATTTATATGAGCATTATATTTTCTGCCCTGTTTTAGACCTTAGGCAGTTTTGAAATACCAAGTTTGCTTCTTCATATCTTACAATGTGTAAATTATATTTTTAATGAAACTTTGTATACAATAGATATGTAAAAATGGAACAATTTTCATGTTGACAACTTTCATCTATTCTGCTTCTAAGGGCCTCATATGGTGGGGTACTTATGATTGGTCAGAAACAGGGTTGGCATCTAGACCAATCTGATTTGTGAAGATCATAACTCACAACATACATAACATATTGAGGTGAACTTTATGCCAAAATTAGCTACAACATGTACTTATAACTTGTTGACCATTGATAGATTATGTCTATAAGAAGCTTAAAATTGGCAAACAACTAACTGAACTTGCACAGGACACTAAGCAAGCAGCTCAAATATGAAATAGACATGACTCTCTTGCCTATAACTCAACATCCACCCACAATCTGGTCCTAAAATTTAGTGTACAATAGATAACCCAGATATCTTCAACTTTCATGCTTTGAGTTTCCTCAAATATCGACTCTATCATATAGAAAAATAATCAAAATAGTAGATGATTCAACTAGGTTCCTCAATTGAACCAGTTCTAGTTCGATGCCAATATCTTTTCACAGACACTAAATCATGCAAAACTATTTATATAGCCATAAATCTAAGACATAAAGATACAAGTTTTATGTTGTACACCTTTCTAGAATCAGTCTCTATGACTATCAAAATTGAGTGCCAAAACACTGCTTGTGACAGACCTTAATCAGTCATAATGGATACTTAAACAAGGAGAGATGATTACTTAGCAAGAACAAACTTGGAAGGGCTAAATTTGCAGCAAAACTTAGGTGAAACAATGAAGCAAATAAGGCTCTTATGGGGGAAGAAGAAGATGAAATAGGCTAGGAAAAGAAGGCTATTCAGAATGTGTGAAAAATAACAAAATAAGCAGTACTAATAAGCCAAAAGCTGCCTAACTTTCTTTGTCCTTTCTTCCTTTTCCTTTTCTTTCCTTTTTTTTAATTTCTGTCATTTAATTAATTTATTTTCAATACCATGTCATCCCTATTTAATTTATAAGTTGACACGTACGACTTGCTCTTTTTATGATAAACCGACCCATGGCAAGTCTATCTGGTGAACATGTTCACGCTAGAATCAATATGTATACATGTGTTTCATGTGAATGACATTTATAAAATGTACATGTTAAAATGAAATGCAAGTGATAATCCATGTATGGACGGTCGAGGATGTTACAATCCTCCCCTTATTTTAAAAAATTTCATCCTCGAAATTTGATACCTAGAAACAAGTGTGGATATTGTCTTTTCATATTTTCTTATGTTTCCCATGTTGCCTCTTCTAGTGAATGGTTTCTCCATAACACTTTGAGTAGAGGCATTTCCCTATTTCTTAGCTATTTTGTCTTATATCCCATGATCTCTACATGTTCTTTTATATAACTCATGTAATCTGCAATCTCAATGGCTTGATCTTTAAGTACATGTGTAGGGTCTGATATGTATCTTCATAGCATGCTGATATGAAATACATTATGAATTTGAGCTATCTTTGGTGGTAAAGCCAACCTGTATACCGGTGGACTAACCTTTTCAAGAATTTCATAAGGCCCAAAGTACCTTGGACTCAATTTACCTTTCTTACCAAAACGGATTACTCCTTTCCATGGTGATACTCGAAGAAATACCTTTTCGCCTACCTCATATTCCATTTCTCTTCTGTGTTGATCAACATAGCTCTTTTATTTGTCTTGTGCTGCCTTGAGTTTGCTTTTGACTATCTTGATCTTGTCTACTGTATCTTGTACCATTTTTGGTCTTTCAATTGCTCGTGTACCTTCTTCATCCTAAATAATTGGGCTTCTACACTTTCTACCATATAGTGCTTCATATGGTGCCATCTGGATACTACTGTGGTATTGATTGTTGTATGCAAACTCTATTAGTGCCACATATTCATCCCAAGATCCTTTGAACTCCATAACACATGCTCTGAGCATATCCTCCAATGTGTGTATAGTTCTCTCTGATTGACCATTAGTGTGTGGATGAAATGCAGTGTTGAAGTTCAATTTTGTTCCCAATGCATTTTGTAAACTCACTCAAAACCTTGAAGTAAATCGTGGATCTCTATCAGATACAATGGATAACAGAATGCCATATAATCTGACTACCTCTTTGATATATAACTTTGCTAAACTCTCTAGTGTACATCCCCATCTGATAGGTAGAAAATGTGTTGAATTGGTTAATCTGTCAATAATTACCCATATAGCATCATTCTTTCTTGGAGTTCTCGGTAATCCATAAATAAAGTCCATTGTTATTTTCTCCCATTTCCATTTTGGCACTGGCAGTAGATGTAGTTTACATGCGGGAGCTTGGTTTTCTACTTTAATTTGCTGACATGTTAGGCATTTAGAAACATATTCTACTACGTCTTTCTTCATCCTTGGCCACCAATAATGAGGTCTTAAACTGTGATACATCTTCATCATCCCTGGATGCATTGCATATGGTGCATTATGTGTCTCTTCCATTATTTATTGACACAAGTTTTCAATGTCTGGAACACATATACGTGACTTTAACATCAATGTATCATTCTGCAAGTAGAAGTCTTTGCTTTTTCCCTACTTTGCCATTTCAATTTTCTCATGCAATTGAGGATCTCTGCCCTGTGCTTCTTTAATTCTAACTATTAGTATAGGTCTAACCTAAAGGGTTGCAATCAGTGACCCATTATCATGCATGTTCAATTTAACATTCATAGACTAAAGCTGAATCAAATATGGAAGAGAAATTGCTTGCAAGTGAGCCTTATTGCTGCTAGACTTCCTGCTTAATGCATCTGCCACCACATTTGCCTTTTCTGGATGGTATTCAATTGTGCAGTCATAATCTTTTAATAGTTCTAACCATCGCCTCTGTCTCATATTTAATTCTTTCTATGTCAGCAGATAACTCAAACTCTTTTGGTCTGTAAAGATATGGAAAGTCTCGCCATATAAATGATGTCTCCAAATTTTCAATGCAAATACAACTGCAGCCAACTCTAAATCATGCACTAGACATGACATTTCATGTTGTCTCAATTGCCTGGATGCATAAGCTATCACCTTACCATGCTACATCAATACACATCCTAAGCGTTGGTGTGAAGCATCATTGTATACTGTAAACCCTTCCGTGTCTATAGGAATAACTAACATTGGTGTAGAAGTTAGCCTATGTTTTAATTCTTCAAAATTGCTTTGACACTCTGGAGTCCATTTGAATGACATATTCTTTCTTAGCAATTTAGTCAAAGGGTTAGCAATCAATGAAAATCCATCAACAAATCTGCGATAATACCCGGTTAAACCAAGAAAACTGTGTACCTCTGCAACATTCTTAGGAGCTTCCCAATTGACTATGGCCTCTATTTTCTTTGGATCTACCTCTATGCCTCTGCCTGATACCACATGATCTAACCAAAATTCACATTTACACAGTTTAGCATATAATTGTTTCTCCCTCAAAGTTTGCAGCACAAACCTCATATGTTGTTCATGTTCCTCCCTATTCTTTGAATATACCAGTATGTCATCAATAAATACTACGACAAACTTGTCTAAATATGGTTGACAAACTTTATTCATAAGTGCCATAAATGTAGCTGGAGCATTAGTAAACCCAAATGGCATGACTAAGAATTCATAGTGCCTATGCCTAGTTCGAAAAGCAGTCTTTGGAACATCTACCCCTGCTACCTCTAGCTGATAATAGCCTGACTTCAAGTCAATCTTGGAAAATACTTGGGCTCCCTGTTGTTAGAGAAGTGCTCTTAAGGCAATCACCTTTAGCACTTATTGTACATGTTTATTTGATTAATAAGGGGCATTTTTATTAATTTGGTATTCATTTGCATATGAAATGATATAGATCTTAAACTGATTAATGAAAGTCCATGATATGAAACATAGCATGAAGGAAATCATGATGGGATCATGATAATGAGATACCTATCATGTGTAATTATGTTAGTATCTAAATTATCCCTAGTCATAGGAACAACAAGATAGGACATTGTTGATCTGGATAGACTAGCACATGTTATACTTCTTCATTGGATCAAGTAGTAGATCTCATAAGCTATGAGCATGAGATGTTCAAAGTTAACATGTGAATGCTTGCTAAGAGTAGTCAAGTACATTGGATGACCTACTATGAGACAATCATATGGATTATCTATTCAAATGTCAATGATAGTCTCATTATGGCAATGGTGCATGTATCCTTAGACTTGAGGTACTCAAGGATATCTTGGATACTGATTATGTGCTTTGACTCCATTCCTTGTTGCCTCATAGAGGTCGCTCATAGGGTGGTGATTGGGTATAGCTTGAGGTATTCGTAGGTAATTG